>JAPFFP010048874.1:0-32008 GCA_026153255.1 Solanum medicagineum
TCCTTCGGGTTTCCCATTCGCCGATCGTGACTAGGCCCTAGGCTTGGGTCGTGACAAGGCAAATGTGTAGAAAAATGCAGTTTCAAGGAGAGCCTGTAGTCACTTAAAATATCATACCAAAGCCCCCTGAGACTACGTTACAAGCCAAGGAAGTGCTAAAGTGATCCTATCCCAGTTAGTTGAATGTCTGAGTCATTAGTATAGGACGAAGCCAATTGCATTGGTCATTATGCATGAATATCTTTTGTAAGAGTGAGCGTTTTTGAATAGACCAAAGGTCATATAAAAACATCATGAGTGTAAAAAAAAGAACTTCTTCCTATGAGCACACTTGTATTGCATTGTTAACACTAGGCTTGTTCAGTGATTGTGGATTGTTGACAGTACCTTGATTGTCATAGTTGTGTTGTCACATGCACTAATTTTGTTTGATTTTCTAAATAGCTATCTAATCCAATTTTGAAAAGTTAGTGTGGGTATCTGAGTCTGAGATTTATATGATGTATACCATTGACTTGAGGTCTGTGTATTACTGTATTGTCTATATAGATTGAGTCCATCGATTGAGGAGAAGAAATAATTTTATGTTGATGGTGTTGATTTGATACAAAAATACAATACTTTTGATGCTTAAAACATGGAATTTTGTGTGTTCTCAATGTGATGTTAGTGGGTTTTTGTATGTTGTTGTGTTTATCTTTTCTTAATTATAGGTTGGCCGTGATTTTTGAGAAAGTTGCAGAAATTGTTGCAGATTTAATGTTATACAAGACACCTTACATGGCATAGACCATTCTACGAGCCATAGGGTAGTTTCATAAGGAATTCCAGTGAGGGGCGAAGTTTATAAAGTTAATTCGACCAATATGCAGACGAGCCGTAGAAGAACTTTCGTGCCCTGAGGATTAGAAAATGAAGACTTTCTGAAGTTCATTAGATAAAACCCCCTTTACACGTCATAAACCACTTTACAAGTCATAATGGGGTGTCGTAAAGAAGAAGTCCAGTTTTCTAGGAACAATGCACGAGATCCTGATTACGTGCGATAAACTTCAATATGGACCGTAAAGAGTTTTCGGGAGGTGTGCTGATCAGTTCTTTGAAGTCATTTAAGATTTGAATTTTAATTATTAGAAATAGGTCTTTTAGGTTATTTTTCATAGACACGTGTTAGTTTTGATAAGTTTTAGCCTAGTACTCAGAGAACTCAATATTTTGAGAGAATATTGTAAGAAAGTCTTTGAGAACACTTGTAGTTGAATTTGATCTTAAATCTTGTGATTTCTTATTGAACTTTGATTGCTTGTTCTTAAATATATTGTGTAACTATTTAATTATGTCTTCCCAATTCATAATCTCTACATCTACACAGAGTGTGAGTAACTAAATCCACAACTAGGGTTGTGGGAACCATGAAGAACTAATAAAGTAACACCGGATAATTCATAATACTTGGAAGGTTTATATGCATGTATTAATTAACTCTCTTCATTTTGCATATTTTCTAGTGGTGGCTAATATTAGAACCCGCCTAGTGTTACTTACTGGACCAATATAGTAATGAATAGAAAAAGAGATTAATTAAAAGGATTTGATTGATGTTTCCTTGTGTAGTCAACAAAACTAGGTCAAGGAGAGGTTCTACTGGGACTAATAGGTAATGGTTAATAATGCACATTATGGAGATGAGTCAAGTCGCATAGTAAAATTCACCTCTCACCTTTGACTAAAGCGCTTGGTGAACTTAAATTACCATCTTGCATGCTATACACTAGACAAGAATTAGGCTATCCGATGATACTGAGCTAGGGAATCATGGTGAACACAATACCCTAATTGCTCTCCACTATTGATTTTTTTCTCTTGTGATAGTTAGTTTACTTTTCTCATTAACTATTGCAAAGTCCCCCCCCCTTGGCGAATTGAGTTAGTTAATCACTCGGATTGCATATTGGTGAATTTTCGTGAGTCTACGTATTCCTTGAGGGATCGATCCTAACTTTCGTTAGGTTCTATATCTCGATAGTGACCGCATTATCCTCTAAAAAGAAGGTGTAACTTGGGTGACATCAATGTTATTCTTGCCTCCTACACGGTTCAAGGGGAAGCACAAAGCAAAATAGAACAGATGCTAACAAATTTTACATCCCAGATACGAATATAGACATATAAAAATGGCATTATAACATGAATACTAATACATGAATCTCACATAGTCATATGGTGGGTTGACTTACATAAAGTTTTCTCATATTATTTCACTCTTGAATTGCAATATATGGAACTAGCATTATGAACTCACCAATTATTTGATAAAACGTCTTGACAAGGATTCTCAAGTTAGTGGTGATCTATTATGTGGGTTATAAGCCAAGTGAATTATGATGATTAAGGGCTTGCATTTATGCATTAAATTCATGAGAAATATCTATGTTGTTGCAAATAAACCACACCTTGTTGGGTGGTTACATGCCTAATCACCTTGTTGAGGGGGTGACATGCCTCAATCACCTTGTTGGGGGGTGACATGCCCATACCATCTTATTGAGGGGTGGATACCTTGACCACCTTGTTTGGGGGGTGACATGCCCATACAACCATGTTGAGGGGTGGATACCTCGACCATCTTGTTGGGGGGTGACATGCCCATACCACCATGCTGAGGGGTGGATACCTAGACCATCTTTTTGGGGAATGACATGCCCATACCACCATAGTGTGGGGTGGATACCTTGACCACCTTACAAGGGGGTGACATGCCTTGGATTCCAAGTAGTAGTTGATTGGTCTATGTTGGTTATGGTCACTTCCTACAAATGTATTATAGAATTTTGCAAGTTATATGATTTATAAGCATGTTTTATTTCAAACATTGATCATGCATGCCATATAGATTTTATATTTATCCATTGCTTATGATTATGCATTTTGACTATGTTGGCTTACGTCTTGTTGCATGACATCCTACATACTTAGTAAATCTCAAATCTACTTACGCATACTTTATGACTATATGGTGTTACCATGTAGGAAGCGAAGCACCACTTGATCATCCTCCACATGGCTAGTTTGGCATTTCGAAAGATAAGCTTTGGTGATTCCTCAAGTATGGGAACACTAGCTATGCTACTGTTACTATTTAATATCTCCCTATGCTTAACACTTCATTCCATGAGGGTGAGCCCGGAAAGTGTCTTGGCCCCTGCTGCAATCTATGTTAGAGGTGTTGTTAGAATAATTGATGTACTTATGCTTTGAGCTCGACACTTGAAATGTTTCATGAATATCAAGACTTCTCTTAGTCTTGTTTCCCTTATTTATATCCCTTGTGTTATTTATTTTCCTTTTGCATCCAAAGATGTGTTGCTGATATGTTAAGAGGCTTGTTTGGGGTTCCTTCGGGTTCCCCATTTGCTATGTCATGTCTAGGCCTTAGGTTTGGGTCGTGACACCTACCATCAAAGGACCCACATAGCCATCTATACAATGTTGTGTTTGTCTGTAAGAGTGTAATGGGAAACCAGAATCTGTCTATGGCTATTGTTGGGCTTCGTGTCTTCCCATTGTCTCTAATAGGCAATGCAACACTATAGCTATCCGATCTCCCATAGAGTTTGATCACTAACTGGGTTAAATTGTAGAAGAACTTTTAAGAGAGGTTCTTCTTGAGATTGAAGAAGCTCAAGTTGAAGGACAAGATCAACAACTTTGAGCAACTTCCTAGTGAATCGATCAGTACCATGTGGGAGATGTTCACAAAGTGTTTGAAGATTGTTCCTGCCACAATATTGTTGTTGATGCCTTGGTGGAGATCTTCTGTTGTGCTCTAGATAATAATAGCCAAGCATGTACTAATATTACTATGGGTGCAACGTTTCTATATCAACTATTTTCACAGGTTGCTAAGAAGCTGGAACATATGGTAAAGACAAATCGTGCATGGGAATTGAGAGATAGGTGAGTCAAGAGCTCGTGTGTAGTCAGTACTAGTTTGGCGCAAGCTAAAATAAGTGAGGAGATGATGAAAAAGCTTGCCCGGATGAGTACCAACATAGAGTTGTTGATGAGGTAGAATTAAGAACAAGTTAATGTAGTCGCCATCTGCCTTCACGAGCACCCATGTATGATGAGCCTTACTATGAGGAGGATACTTGCTTCATTGTTGATTAGATAGGGGGTTTTTGAACCAACACCCAAGGGTACAATTAGGACTATTGGCGACAAGGTCAAGGAAACCAAGGTTGAAACTATAATAGGGATGGCGCCTTCAGAGACAACAATTTTCGAGGTTACTACGATAGAAATAAGGGCCAGGATAGAGATGTTGATTGGGGTCGCAAAGATGGTTACATGAATAATCTTTATGTACCACCATATAATAGCGATTCAGGTGTAGGTAGCTCTAGGGTTGAGGAGATGTTTGATCATCTATTGAAGCAGGCTGACACACAGGATAAGACCTTGAGAGGGATGAAGTTTGACATCTCTAGCATTAATCAAAAGATCGAGTGTCATTCTGTTGCTATCAAATTGATGGAGCAACAGTTCAGTCAAATATCAACTCAACTTAACCAGTGACAGAAAAGTACATTTCCCAACAATATAGTATAAAATCCAAAGAATGAGGGACAGTGTATGGCAATGAATACTTGTGGTGGTACGCAAACCATTGATCTTCCTATGCCGGTTGGTGATGATGATGATGGTTCCAAAGATACAAGACCTGAGATGATCGTTCCAAAGATGGGGTGAGTGAACTGCATAGATGCCATAGAAGTTGAAGCCCATTCCTAGACCTCCTCCTCCCTTCCCTTAAATAATCAAAAAAAGGAGGAAGTTAAACACAAGCACTTGCTCTCTATGCTGAAACAACTCTCCATCAACATCCCTCTTATTCAGGCATTAGAGAAGATGCCAAGATATGAGATGTTCATGAAGGACTTAGTCATAAAGAAGTGCACTGTAAGCCAGGAGCTTTCACAAAATATTGCAGTGCAGTTGTTACAAGGTCTTTGGTGGAAAAGCGAAAAGATCTGGGCACATTAACCATACCCTTCACTATAAGAGATGTGGAGTTTGCAAGGGCATTGTGTGATCTTTTTGCCAGAATAAATCTTATGCTCCTTGCAGTCTCAAGACACTAGGATTGCAAGCCCCTATTCTGATGAGCATGCGATTGTTGATGGCTGAACGCACGGTGAAAAAAACCTGTGGGGATAATCTATGACATCCTTGTCAAAGTGGATAAATTCATATACCTCACAGAATTTGTGATCTTAGACTATGAGGTTGTCTTCGAAGTCCCAATTATCTTGGGAAAGACCTTCCCACAACTTAACGCACCTTGGTGCACATGGAGAGGAGCCAACTCAAGTTTAGATTAAGAAAAGATGAGGATGTGTTCAACGTTTGCCAATAGGCAAAGAAGGATGATGATTTGAAGTTAGTCTCTCTAAATAGGTGATGAAGAACTAGATGTGCCACGTAAGGAGAAATTAGGTGTTGACACCCTGGAAGTAGTGTTGATGAATTTTGAAGGTGATGGCATCAAAGATTAGGAGGAAAGAATGAAGGTATTGGGGGTATCTGACGCTCTAGGTGCCAAACTAAGCTAGATTTAGACGTGCAAAATTAAGAATCCCAACCTACAAAACCATTCATTGAGGAGCCATTGCTGCTGGAATTGAAGGCTCTTCCATCCTATTTGAGATATATATTTTTGGGTGCTAACAACACCTTGGTAGTCATAGTCGCTGTGGACATGAATGACAAACAAGTGAATGCTCTGGTCGTGGTACATAAGAAGTTCAAAAAGTCCATTGGGTGGACAATTGTGGACATTATTGGTATCCCTCCTGGGGTATGTACTTAAAATATCTGATTGGTTAAGACTGCAAGCCAAGTATTGAGGACCAAAGTCATCTTACCCCACCTATGCAAGAGGTCTTGCACAAAGAAATCATCAATTGGTTGGACACAAGAGTGACCTATCCAATCGCCGATAATGAATAGGTGAGCCCAGCCTAGTGTGTTTCGAAAAAAAGGGCGTATCACTGTGGCCCCAAATGGTAGCAATGATTCGATTCTAATATGACTAGTCACTGGGTGGAGGGCATCCATAGAATATAGAAAGCTCAATGCATCGACAGAAAAGGACCATTTCCCTATGTCGTTGATGTAGTAAATGCTAGACCATTTGGCTGGAAAGGGTTGGTGTTGCTTTATGGATGATTACTCAGGCTACAATGAGATTTCTATTGCTCTAGAGGATCAGGAAAAGATGATGCTCATATTCCTTTTTGGCACCTTTGCATTCAAGAGGATGCCATTCGGGTTGTGTAACATGCCAACAACATTCCAAAGATGCATGATGTACATTTTCTCAGGCATGGTGGAGGACAATATCGAAGTCTTCACGGATGAAATTAGTGTGGTTGGTCACTTTTTCGAGGACTACTTGAAGCATTTGCATTTGTGCTTAGAAGATGTGAGAAATATCATCTTGTGCTGAATTGGGAAAAGTGTCACTTCATGGTGAAGGAAGATATTGTGTTGGGGCACAGAATCTCCATCAAGGGAATCAAGGTTGATAGAGCTGAAGTGGATGTTATTGAGAAGCTTCCCCCACCCATCTCTGTCAAGGGTGTGAGGAGTTTCCTATGCGATGCATGATTCTACAGGCACATTATAATGAACATCTCTAACATTACACATCTCTTGTGCAAACTACTCGAGAAGGAAGCTAAGTTCGTGTTTGATGAAGCATGCCTAGAAGCTTTTGAAGGGTTGAAGAAAATGTTGAATTTGCCCCCATCATTAAAGCTCCAAATAGGTCAAAGCCCTTTGAAATCATGTATGATGCAAGCAACATCGTACTTGGTGTAGTGTTGAGATAGCACCAATAGAATATATTACATCTCATACTTTAGCAAAGCCCTAAATACAACACAAAAGAACTACATTGTCATACAACAAGAACTACTTGCAATGGTCTTTGCATTCGCAAAATTCAGGTCCTATCTCTTGGGGACCAAAGTCATTGTACACCTTGACCACTCCATACTACGGTACTTAATGGCAAAGAAAGATGCAAAACCAAGACTAATTCGATGGGTACTTCTTCATCAAGAGTTTATGGAGCCGTGGAAAAGTTTGAAGATGGAAAGGAGATTGTGATTAGTTCCTTAATGAGATATTATTGGCAGCTTCCTATAATTTGAAACCATGGTTTGCAGACTATGAAAACTATTTTGTTAGTAATATTATGCCGCCAGATTTGACTAATCATCAGTGCCGCAAGTCCATGTCTGACGTGAGAAAGTTCTTTTCGGATAATCCATACTTGTTTCAGGTATGTGCAAATGAGATTATTTGTCATTGTGTCCCTGAGGAAGAGATGATGAGTATGCTAGAGGAGTGCCACTCGTCTCTAATAGGTAGACATCATAGTAGAGTCCGTACAACACATAAGACATGCAGTGTTGCTATTATTGACCAACCATCTACCAATATGCCCTCGATTATGCCAAAGCATGTGAAAAATGTCAGAGAGAAGGTGGTGTCTCCCCTAAGCACGAGCTCCTTCTAAAACCCATCATGGTGATTGAATTATTTGATGTGTCGGGGATAGATGTCATGGGTCCGTTTGTTAGCTCGTTGGGAAAAAATATATCTTAGTCATTATAGATTATGTATCAAAATAGGTGGAGGGAGTAGCTCTCCCCAACAATGAAGGCAAAAATGTCATAGTATTTCTAAAAAGGAACATCTTCTCAAGGTTTGGCACCACTCGAGCGATCATTAGTGATGGAGGTTCTCATTTCTGCAACAGATTGTTCAAGGTCGTACGTGAAAAATATGAAATAAAGCATCAGGTGGCAACACCCTACCATCATCAAACAAGCAGGCAAGTGGAGGTGTCCAATAGGGAAATCAAACAAATCCTATCCAAGACTATAACTGCAAACCAGATAGATTGATCGCAAATTCCTGATGATGTATTATAGCCATAACGGACTGTATCTATGTCACGCCCCGGGAGGGCACCCTAGACGTGACCACCACCCAAGGACTATTGTTAGTCCCCAAACAAATCACTTGGCCTCATCACATCCATTCACTCAATAAACTCTATAAGATCAGCAGAAGTCTAAAGATAGCAATGGGTAATCTAGTCTCAAAATAATATCAATTAAAAAAAAGCTAGTAGGAAAAAACTCGCTCAATAAGTCTCAACATTAATATTCCAACTCTTGTCTATGGAGCCTCTATCACTATCAAGTGGTGCCAATGACAGACCCTTATCTACCTCAAATCAAAAGTAAAGCAAACTAAAGTCTAATGAAACACCCCTCATGTGCTTCATAAAGCCCCATAATCGTAGTTAACGCCCCAAAAATGCCCCAACAATGTGCTTTGAAAATGTCCATAATCGTAATTTTCATATATCTCAAAATCCATGCACGATATCAAAAATCCGACTTCATATTCTTTACTAGGGGAAATATTGAGTGGGAAATGGATATAACTCTGAAAGGACCTATAGCGAAATTTTGTTTTCGCTAACTTTGTAAATTCCAGTGTGCATCCGCGTTGGCTCCGCGGCGTGGACCCATTGCGGAGTAGTGTTGTGACATCCTTATTTTCCCTTTTACGGCTTAAGGTATTTGGGTTTTGGCCCCATGCTCTTTTATACACAGAAACACCTATACTTAGCGATTTTTCAACTCTATATCACTCAAAACCCTCTCTAACATTTACCCAAATATTTCCTCCAAATGCAAGTGTCCCAATCCTAATTCTGGATCACAAAAACTTCATTCAAGCTTCAAGTTCTCATTCAAATCTTTATCAACGAAAGACCCAATTTGAGGTATGTGGGTTTCAACCATTGGGTCTTTTCACCCATGGTGTCCAACTCTCCCTTTTATGAAAAATTGCATGTTCCCAAGATTGATTCATCTATGGGTATCTCTTATTATGGATTTTGATTATAAATTATGTTGGGGTTTCATTAAATGTAGATTGATTATGCATGTTTAACTATATCAAGCTTATACTATGAAATGGTTTTGTCTATTGAGTCTATGCATGTTATTTTGAGTTTTGAAACTATGATCTATTACGAGATTTGATGAGGGATTTTTATGTATCTTGGATAAGGGTGTTAACCAAGTGTTGGTAGGATAATTTACATTGAGTTTTCTCACATTATTTCACTCTTGAATTGCATGATTTTTAACTAGCATAACTCACCTGCCAAGTGTTTGATAAAATGTCTTATTAAGGATTATTGAGTTATTGATGGTCTATTGCATGGCTTATTATTAAGTGACTCTATGTTGATGAACGAATTATATGTATCTATTGAATTCATGGAAAGTATCTATAGTGTTACAAGTTGCCACACCTTGTCGGGGGTGACATGCCCGTACTACCATGTCAAAGGGTAGATACCTTGACCACCTTGTCGGAGGTTGACATATCTATACTACCATGTTCAGGGGTAGATAGCTTGACTACCTTGTCAAGGGGTGACATAACCATACTACCATGTCGAGGAGTAGATACCTTGACCACCTTGTCAAGCGGTGACATGCCCGTACTACCATGTTGAGGGGTAGATGCATCGACCATCTCACCTGGGGGGTGACATGCCACAAATTTCAAGTAATAGATGCTTGGTCTATGATTATGCTCTCATCCTACAAATGTATTATGTTCTATACAAGCATGTTTTACTTCAAGCATTGATCATGCATGCAATATTGTGTTACACTTATCCATCGCTTACGATTATGTATTTTGACTATGTTGGCTTTGTCTTGTTGCTTTGCATCCTATTTTCTTAGTAAATTCAAGTGTACTAATGTATACTCTATGCTACATGATATTACCGTGTAGGAATCGAAGCTTCTCACGTTCATCATCCTCATGTATAGTTGCCATGTCTTGAAGATTAGCCTTTGGTGAGTCCTCAAGTTTGGGGACACTATCTCTACTACTCTTACTTATGTTATTTCCTTATGTTAAACTTTATATACTATGAGGGTGAGCTTGGAAAGTGTCTTGGCCCCCGCTTAAGTCTATGTTTAGAGGTGTTGTTGGACAAGTGATGTAATTGTGCTATGTTCTTGACTCTTGTTGTTTATGGCCATCTAAAACTCCCCTTAGTCCCTTTATCCCTACTTTTACTCTTTTGTGTTGTTTAATTGCTTCCATGACCAAGGATGTGTGATTGATATGCTAAGAGGCTTATTTGGGGTCCCTTCGGGTTCCCATTCGTCGTATCTTGTCCAGCCCCTAGGCTTGGGTCTTGAAAAACTTGGTATCAGAGCACTAGTTTGTTAATGGTCCTCGGTGTCAAACACACTGCATCAATTAGAGTCTTACTCAATGTTGTGAAGTGCACCATGACTATGAGTAAGAGGCTATGAGGCATTTTAGGAAATGTTTCCCTTCTTCTTAAGCTATGTCGTGCTATAGAAATTAATGTAAGGCTTTCTCCTAACGAACATTGTTTCTTATGCTAGATTATGCTTATTCTAAGAGGGAGGAGAGCTTGTACTCCCAAGGAGCAACCGACCCCACCCGATCCTCAAGCTCCTCAAGATGGAGGAGTGGCCCATGAAGAGTTCTGGGATGTTGTTACGTGCTAGCCCATGCCATGACAAATCAAATCAACCAAGTGGCACGAGCCCCTCATGCTCTTACTTCGGCTTCTAGGGTGAGGGATTTCACAAGAATTAACCAACTGGAGTTCCATGGGTCCAAAGTGGATGAGGATCCTCAAGAATTTATTCATGAGGTGTACAAATTGTTGTCTATTATGGGTGTTATATCGGAGGAGAAAGTAGAGTTTGGCGGCCTACCAACACAAAGGGGTGGACCAAATATGGTTTACCCAATGAAAGGTGGAGAAAGGGAATGGTGATATGATTTTTTGGGAGGAACCAGTTCTTCCCTCTTGAGCTAAGGGAGGCCAAAATCGATGGAATTTATGAATCTAAAGCAAGGATCTATGAGTGTGAGGGAGTATTCCCCTAAGTTCAATCAACTCTCCAAGTATTCTCCACAATTAGTAGCCGAGCTGAGGTCTAGGATGAACAAATTTGTGATGTGTGTATTTGATTTGGTGAATGAGGAGGTCGTGCCGCCATGTTAATAGGTGATATGGACTTGTCCCGCCTCATGACTTATGCCGAACAATTGGAGGGGGAAAAGTTGAGAAAGAGGACTGTGGGTGCGGCTAAGATGGCCTATTTTGAAGGTGGATTCCGAAATCCTAAAGGTAGCCGGTTTCTTCAAATGCTCCTTATAGACGGTTTGTTCATGATAATCAAAGATTCCAAGGTTGTGTGGTGTGGTGCCTAATGTTATGTGTCGAAGATGTGGTATAGGGCATAACGGCCCACGTTTTAGGAACACTAATGCTTGTTATAGTTGTAGTGAAGTGGGTCATAAGGTGATTGATTGTCCTCGTAATTGTAACAAGGGTAGAGATGACCGTTCACAAGGCTAAGGTGCAAATGCAATTGGAGGGCAAGAGGAGGCCAACAAGGGGGTGCTCCAAGGAAAAATTAGTTCTATGCTCTTGAAGGGACACAAGGGGTAGATCAGGTGTCTGATGTCGTTACCAGTATAATAAAAGTCTTTAATTTTGATGTGTATGCACTAATAGACTCAGTCCCACTCTTTCTTTTATTACTCCTTTTGTTGCCAAAAAGTTTCATGTGAGTCCCGAATCATTGTGCGAGCCTTATTAAGTCTCTACATCCGTTGGTGCATTCATTGTTGCTAAAAGAGTCTATAGAAATTTTCCCTCTTTATTTTGCATAAAATCTTGCCTTGTGATTTTGTTGAGTTGGATATGGTGGATTTTGATGTCATTCTTAGGATGGATTGGTTGCATACATACTATGCCCCGTAGAGTCAAATTCCAATTCCCAAATGAACCCATCCTTGAGTAGGAAAGTTGTGATGTGGTGGTCAAGGGTAGATTCATTTCTTACATTAAAGCCTAAAAATTGATCTCTAAGGGGTGTCTCTGTCATCTTGTGAGGGTTAGGGATGTTGAGACTAAAGTCCTACCTATAGAGTCGGAATCAGTGTTTAGTGAGTTCCTTGATGTCTTTGTCGATGAGCTTCCCAGTGTTCCTCCCGAAAGGGAAATTAATTTTAGCAAAGACCTCTTTCCCTATACTCAACCCATTTTTATTCCCCCTTACCATATGGCCCCAACGGAGTTAAAGAAGTTGAAAGAGCAATTGAGAGATTTGTTGGACAAGGGTTTCTTAAGGCCTAGCCAATCTCCTTGGGGTGCACCAGTGTTGTTTATGAAGAAGAAAGATGGTACTCTTAGAATGTGCATTGATTACCGGCAACTTAATGGGGTCACCATAAAGAACAAGTACCCTCTACCAAAGATTAATGATCTTTTTGACCAACTCCAAGGGGCTAGTCACTTCTCTAAGATTGATCTTCGGTTCGGGTATTGCCAAGTGAAAGTGAGGGAGTGTGACATTCCTAAGACGCCCTTCAAGACTAGATGTGGGCACTCTGAGTTTGTGGTTATGTCCTTTGGGCTGACTAATGCCCCGACTATCTTCATGGATCTTATGAATAGAGTCATTAAACCCTACCGTGACTTGTTTGTGGCAGTTTTTATTGATGACATCTTGATCAATTCAAATAGTGAGGAGCATGTGGATCACTTGAGGGGGGTGTTGCAAATTCTAAGGGAAGAGAAGTTGTATGCCATGTGTAAGAAGTGTGAATTTTGGTTGAAAGAGGATGCCTTCCTAGTTCATGTGGTTTCGGGTGATGATATTAAGGTGGATAATAAAAAGATGAAGGTAATTAGAAATTGGCCTAGACCTTTGACTCCATCTTACATTAGAAGTTTCTTTGGCTTAGCGAGTTACTACCGAAGGTTTATGAATGGGTTCTCTTCTATTGCTTCTCCTATGACCGCGTTCACCAAAAGAAGGCAAATTTGTATGGACCGACAAGTGTGGAAAGAGTTTCCAAACTTTGAAAGATAAGCTTGTCTACCGCTCCTATCTTCTCTCAACCGAAAGGGTTGGAAGGGTTTGTTGTGTATTGTGATGCCTCGAGAATTGGTTTGGGTTGTGTTTTGATGTAAAATGGTAAGGTGATAGCTTATGCCTCCAGACAAGTTAAGGTTCATGAGAAGAATTATCCTAACCATGATCTTGAATTGCCGCAGTAGTATTTGCTTTTAAAATTTGGTGTCACTACTTGTAAAGGTTTCATGTTGAACTTTTTACCGATCATAAGAGTCTCCAATATGTTTTAACCCAAAAAGATCTCGCTCCTCAATGATTATGATATGAGTGTGCATTATCACCCTTGTAAGGCTAATGTTGTGGCCGATACTCTAAGTAGGGTGTCTTTAGGTAGTCTGGAACATGTTGATTATGGGGGCAAAAAAGTGGCTAGAGAGGTGCATCGGTCGGCTAGATTGGGAGTTAGGTTGGAGGAGGTTGAAAATTGTGGTGTGGTAGTTTTTAGTGGTTCTAAATCTTCATTGATTGAGGAGGTGAAAGCAAAGCAAGATCTTGGCCCCGCCTTGTTAGAGTTGAAGCCCTTGGTGAGAGATGGCAAGGTGGGGGTTTTCTACCAAGGGGAGATGGCCCTTAGGTACCAAGGTAGATTGTGTGTACCTAATGTTGATGACTTGAGAAAGAGATTTTAGATAAGACTCATAATTCTTCCTATTCTATTAACCCTAAATCTACAAAGATGCATAGAGATTTGAGGGAACTGTATTGGTGGGATGGTATGAAGATGGACATTGCTATGTTAATAGCAAGGTGCCATAATTGCCAACAAGTTAAAGGCCAGCATCAAAGGTCAGGTGGCCTAGCGCAAGATATAGAGATTTCTATTTGGAAGTGGGAGGAAATTAACATGAATTTTGTGTTTGGGTTGCCTAGGATGAGAGAGCATTTTGATTCTATTTGGGTTGTGGTTGATAGAATGACAAAGTCTGCTCATTTCTTACTAGTTAAAACTACATATGGTGCCAAAGATTATGCTAGATTATACATTCATGAGTTGGTTAGATTGTATGGGGTGCCTTTGTGTATCATATCAGATCGTGGTGCTTAATTGACTTCTCACTTTTGGAGATCCTTCCAAAGAGGTCTTAAAATCAAGGTAAGGCTTAATACGGACTTTCACCCTCAAACGGATGGCCAAGCTAAGAGAACTATCCAAACTCTTGAGGATATGCATAGAGCTTCTATTTTGGAATTTAAGGGTAGCTGAGACAAGCACCTTCTACTTGTTGAATTTTCTTACAACAATAGCAATCATTCAAGCATTGGTATGGTTCCTTTTGAGGCTCTTTATGGTAGATGTTGTAGGTCCCTAGTTGAATGGTTTGAGGTGGGGGAGATGGGTTTGTTGGGTCAATATTTTGTTATGGAGGCAATGGAGAAGGTGAGGTTGATAAGGGAGAGATTGAAGACAACCCAAAGTCGACTCAAGTCCTATTTCGATGTGAGGAGAAGGGATCTTGAATTTACAGTCGACATAAGTCCTATTCTGATATGAGGGTAAGAAGGGTAAATTGAGCCCAAGGTTAGTGGATCCTTATAGGGTGCTGAGGAGGATTGGTAAAGTGGCCTATGAATTGGAGTTACCCATTGATATGCATATGATTCATCCAGTTTTTCATGTATCTATGTTGAGAAAATATGTGGGTGACCCAAGTGCTATTGTACCTTTGGATGTTGTGGGTGTGGTAGAAGATAATTTTACTTTTGAGGTGGTTCCGGTAGAAAATTTGGATAGATAAGTAAAGAGATTGAGAAACAAGGATTTAGCTTCCATCAAGGTTCTTTGGAGAGACCAACAAGTTGAAAATGCCACATGGGAAGCCAAGGCGGACATACAAAAGCGATATCCATATGTCTTACACTCTACTCAAGCCTAAGGTACTAATTTAAGTTCATCTATGTGATTTCAAGTCTTAAGTTTCAGACATTATGTCATTTGCATGCATTCATGTCGATGTTGTCACATTTATGGTCATTTTGACACTTATGTTGAGATTTTTGAAAATGGTGTTTAAATGCATTGTTGCATTCTTTTTTGCTGAATTCTTCATAATTACTTCTATTATCTACATTTCTTTGACATCCGGGGACGAATGTTCCCAAGGAGAAGATGTTGAAACAGCCCAAAAAAGCCCCAAAAATGTGCTTCGGTGATGTCCATAATAGTAATTTCCATATATCTCAAAATCCGTGTGCGATATCAAAAGTCCAACTTTATATTCTTGATCGGGGGCAAAATTGACTGGGAAATGGGTATAACCTCGATTTTAGAGGACCCATAGCAAATTTCATTTTTGCCAACTTTATAAATTCCAGTGTCCATCGCATTGGCTCCGCGGCATGGACCCATCATGTACTAGTAGTGTTGTGACTTCCTTATTTTTCCTACTTCGGCATAAGGCATTGGGGTCTTGGCCTTATGCCCTTTTATACGTAAAAAACACCTATGCTTTGCCATTTTTCAACTCTATATCCCACAAAACTCTCTAAAAACCCTCTCTAACATTTACCCAAATATTTCATCAAAATTCACGTGTTCCAAGCCTAATTTCGAATCTCAAGAACTTCATTCAAGCTTCAAGTTCTCACTCAAATCTTCAAAAACAAATGCCCCAATTTGAGGTATGTGGGTTTCAACCATTGGGTCCTTTCACCCATGGTGCCCAACACTACTTTTTATGAAAAATTGCATGTTTCCAAGATTAATTCATCTATGGGTATCTCTTATTATGGATTTTGATTGTCAATTATGTAGGAGTTTTCTGAAATATAGATTGACTATGCATGTTTAACCATATCAAGCTTATACTATGAAATGGTTCGTTCTATTGAGACTATCCATATTTTGAGCTACGACACTATGTTCTATCACGAGATTTGATGAGGTTTTTTTATGTTTGCACAAGGGTGTTACCAAGTGTTGGTCGGTTAATTTACATTGAGTTTTCTCACATGATTTCACTCTTGAATTGTATGATTTTGAACTAGAATTACACACCCGCCAAGTATTTGATAAAATGTCTTGTTAAGGATTCTTGAGTTATTGATGGTCTATTACATGACTTATGAGTTAAGTTACTCTATGATGATGAAGGGATTATATGTATATATTGAATTCATGGAAATTATCTATAGTGTTGCAAGTTGACCACACATTGTTGGGGAGTAACAAGCTCGTACTACCATATTGAGGGGTAGATACCTTGACCACCTTGTCGGAGGGTGACATACCCGTACTACCATGTCGGGGATAGATACCTTGACCACCTTGTCGAGGGTGACATGCCTGTACTATCATGCTAATGGATAGATACCTTGACCACCTTGTAGGGGGGTGACATACCCGTACTATCATGTCAAGGGGTAGATACCTTGACCACCTTATTGGGGGGTGACATGCCCATACTACCATGTTGAGGGTATATACCTTAACCACCTCACTGAGGTGGTGACATGCCATAGATTCTAAGTAATATATGTTTGGTCTATGATTATGGTCTTTTTCTACACATGCATTATGTTCTATATAGACATGTTTTACTTTAAGAACTGAGCATGCATGGCATATTGTATTATACTAATCCATTGCTTATGATTATGCATTTTGACTATGTTGGTTATGTCTTGTTACATTGCAACCTATATACTTAGTACATCCAAAAGTACTAATGCATACTCTATGCCTACATGATGTTACCATGTAGGAATTGACGTTCATCACGATCATCCTCCATGAGGCTACTTACGGTATCTTGAAGATAAGCTTTGCTGAGTCCTCAAGTTCGGGGACACTAGATCAACTACTCTTGCTTATGTTATTTCCTTATGTTGAACTCTTGATAATATGAGGGTGAGCTCGGAAAGTGTCTTGGCGCCCGCTCAAGTCTATGTTTAGAGGTGTTGTTGGACAAGTGAGGTAACTGTGCTATGTTCTTGACTCTTGTTGTTTATGGTCATCTCAAACTCCCCTTAGTCCCTTTATCCCTATTTTTACTCTCCTGTGTTATTTATTTGCTTCCCCAATCAAGGATGTGTATTTTATATGCTAAGAGGCTAGTTTGAGGTCCCTTCAGGTTCCCACTTAAACATAAAATCACCCATACTTAGCTATTTTCAACTCTATAACTCACAAAACCCTCTTTCAAACCACTCTAAGACTCTATCAATTCTCTCATTCAAATCAAAGGATTCCAATTCAATTTTGGGACTCAAGGATTCAATCTAAGCCTCAAGTTTCCTTCAAGCTCATCTCAAGAAAACCCAAGTTTATGGTATGCGGGTTTCATCCATTAGGTCCTTTCATCCATGGAGCCCAATCTTCCTTTTTATGAATACTGCATGATTTCAAGCTGTATTACTTATGGGTATCTCTTATTATGAGTTATTTGGGGTTTTACAAAGTATTGTTGATTATGCATGAATATCAATTTTTAAACTTATACCATGAGTTGATCTTTGTCTATTGAGACTATGCATGATTTGAGCTATGAAAGCTATGAACTATGATGAGCTTTTGAGATGGATTTCATGATACCCAATTAGGGGTTTACTATAATATTGTTGGGCTGATTTTTGAATTGATTTACTCATCTCGTTATACTCTTGAGTGCATGATTTTTAATAACTATCATATGCCCACCAAGTGTTTGATAAAATGACATGACAAGAATTCTCAAGCTATTTACATGATTTAAAAGTCAAGTGACTTCAAGATGATTATGGGCCTTCAAACATGTATTAAATTAATGAAACTATCAATGATTTTTAAAAGTCACATGTTGAGACTTATTTGATGATATCGACCTCTTGTGAGACATTCATGTTAAAGCAAGGGTTCGTGCACGATTATTTTCTCTCATGTTCAAGTTACGCTGACAATTAGAGGTCAAGCATGATTCAAGAGCTACTCATGTCATGTTATCATGTTTCTTAGAATGCAAGTTATATTTATTTCAAGTATTCTGTGGGATTAGACTTACCATCGATTGAGGCTTTAGATGGGGGCTCGAATCAAGGGGCCCTTACATAAAGTCTTTAGTCTCTAAACTATGTGCCACCATAGGTTCATGTTATCATGTTTGGTATACCTTGGCAAGTAGCCACACCTAGCCGACGGTGTCATGCCCATCCACCTGACTGAGGGGGTGTCATGCCTTGGACTCCAAGTTGTAGCTACTTGGTCTATGTCGGTTAAGGTCTCCTCCCAGAGATGTATTATGTACTATGCAATTTGAATGATTTACAAGCATGTTTTCCTTCAAGCATTGATCATGCATGCCATATTGAGATTATACTTATCCTTTGCCTATGGTTATGCATTTTGTCTATATTGGTCTATGTCTTATTGCATTACATCATGGGTACTTAGTTTATTCAAATGTACTAATGCATACTTTATGCCCACCTGATATCATCATGTAGGGATTGGAGCTCAATCTAATCATCCTCCTCCACGTGGCTAGATCGATCCTTTGAAGTAAGCTTTGGTAAGTCCTCAACTCCGAAGACAAAATCTACTCATTTCATGCTATTTTAAGACTCTTTCTTTATGTTGAACATTTGTTATTATGAGGCTGAGCCTGGGGAGTGTCTTGGCCCTCGCTCTATTCTAAATGTAGAGGTGTGGTATGGTATTATAGGTTTATGCTTTCAAGCTTGACTCTTCCTATGTTGCTATGTTATGAAAGATTACCTTAGTCCCGTCTCCCTTTTTATCAAATGATTCTTGTTTATGTCTAATTTACTTCTGCATCTAAGGACGTGTGCATGTTACAATCAAGAGGATTGTTTGGGTTGTTTTTGGACTTCTCATTCACTGTGTCATGTCTAGGCCCTAGGCTTAGGTCGGGACAAGCTTGGTATTAGAGGACTAGGTGTCTAATGGTCCTCAAAAATCCAACACACCATATCGATTAGAGTCTTATTCATGGTTATGAAGCGCGCCACAACTATGAATGGGTGGCTATGAGGCATTTAGGAAATATTTCACTTTTTTGTGGTCTATATCGTACTTTAGATGTAAGTGTAAGACTTTTCTTCTAACGAATGCTCTTTGCTATTCTAGATCAGGCTAATCCAAAGAGGGAGACTAAGGAGAGCCCATACACCTGAGGAGCAACCTATCCCACTTGTTCCTCAAGCTCGTCAAGATGGAGGGGTAGCCCAAGATGAGTTCTAAGATGCTATTATAATGTTGGCTCATGCTATGACCAACCAATTAAACCAAGGGGCCCAAGCCCCTCATGCTCCTACTCCGGCCTCAAGGGTGAGGGATTTTACAAGAATGAATCTACCAGGGTTTCATGGGTCTAAGGCAGATGAGGATCCCCATCAGTTCATAGATGAGCTGTATAAGTTGCTATCCACCATGGTGGTCAATCCGAAGGAAAAGGCAGAGTTGGTGGACTACTAACTCAAAGGGGTGACTCAAATTTAGTTTACTCAATGGATGTTGGAGAAGGGGAATGATAATACTAACCTTTGGGAAGAGTTCAAAGTCGCATTACTCAATCGGTTCATCCCTATCGAGCTAAGGAGAGCAAAGATGATGGAGTTTATGAACCTTAAGCAAGGTTCCATGAGTGTAAGGGAGTATGCACTCAAGTTCAACAAGCTCTCCAAGTATGCTCCACAATTGGTTGCCAAACCTAGATCAACGATGAACAAATTTATGTCGAGAGTCTCCGACTTGGTTACTTAAGAGTGTCGTATCACTATGCTAGTAGGTGATATGGATTTGTCACGGCTCATGACATGTACCGAGCAACTAGATGGGGAATAGCTTAGAAAGAAAAGGAGTGGTGAGTCCAATAGGGCTTGATTTAAAGGTGGGTTCCAAGATTCTAGGGGTGGCCGGTTTCCTCAAGGCCACAAGTTCCAAGGTCAAGGGTCACCCAATACTTCTAGCAAGAGGTTTTCCAATGATAGGGTGTCCAACCCAAGATTCCAAGGATGTACTGGAGGAATGACAAATCCTAGATGCTCAAGGTGTGAAAAAAACCATTGTGGTCCATGTTTGAGAAATTCTAATGCTTGATTTGGTTGTAGTGAAGTGGGTCACAAGGTAGTTGATTGTCCACATGCTCAAAACAAGGGTAGAGATGGTCGCCCTCAAGGCCATGGTACTAATATGGGTCAAAGGGGGAGAGGAGGCCAACAAGGAGGTGCTCTAAGGAAAAATAGTTTCTATGCTATCAAAGGAAGGTTCATGAGATGCCCGATGTTATTACCAATATGGTAAATATTTTTGATTTTGATGTATATGCTTTGATAGACTCGGGTGCCACTCTTTCGTTCGTTACTCCTTTTGTTGCCAAAATGCTTCATGTTAGTCTTGAATTGTTTTGTGAACCTTATGAAGTGCCTACCCCCATTGGTGAGTCCATTGTTGCAAAAAGAGTCTATAGAAACTGCCCCGTGTTCATATTGCATAAATTCTTACCTTGTGATGTTATTGAACTTGACATGGTAGATTTTGATATTATTCTGGGATAGATTGGTTACATGCATATTATGTCTCCATTGATTGTAGAACTTATAGGTTGAAATTCCGATTCCCTATTGAGCCCATCCTTATGTGGGAAAGTAATAATATGGTGGTCAAGGGTAGATTCATTTCTTGTCTTAAAGCCTAAAAGTTGATTTCTACGGGTTGTCTTTATCATCTTGTGAAGGTTAGGGATGTGGAGTCTAAAGACCTTCCTATTGAGTCGGTTATAGTAGTTAATAAGTTTCTTGATGTCTTTCCCAATGAACTTCCCAGTGTTCCTCCTAAAAAGGAAATTGACTTTGGTATAGACCTCATTCCCGATACTCAACTCATTTCTATTCCCCCTTACCGTATGGCCTCGGCAGAATTAAAGGAGTTAAAAGAACAACTGAGGGATTTATTGGAAAAAGGATTCATAAGGCCTAGCAATTCACCTTGGGGTGCACCAATTTTGTTTGTGAAGCAAAAGGATGGTTCCCTTAGAATGTGCATTGATTACCACAACTTAATAGAGTCACCATAAAGAACAAGTACCCTCTACCAAGGATTGATGACCTTTTTGATCAACTTCAAAGGGCTAATCACTTTTATAAGATTGATCTTCCGTCTAGGTATCACCAACTAGAAGTGAGGGAGTGTGATACTCTTAAGACGACTTTTTGTACTAGGTATAAACTCTTTGAGTTTGTTGTAATATCCTTTAGATTGACTAATGCACTGGTATATTTATGGATCTCATGAATAAGGTCTTTAAACCCTACCTTGATACGTTTGTGGTGGCCTTTATTGATGATATCATGATTTATTATTCCCATAGTAAGGAAGAGCATGTGAGTCACTTGAGGGTGGTGTTGCAAAATTTTGAGGGGTGCGAGGTTGAATGATGAATATGAAAAATGTGTGGTTTGGTTGAAAGACGTTGCATTTTTGGGGCATGTGCTATCAGGTGATGGCATTAAGGTGGATCCTAAAAGACTAAAGTGATAAGAAATTGGACTAGACCCTTGAATCCATCGGATATTAGGAGTTTTTTGGGTTTAGTAGGTTACCACCGGATATTTGAGAATGGCTTTTCTTCTATTGCTTCTCCTATGTCTAAGTTGACACAAAAGACGGCAAAATTCCTGTGGACCGATGAATGTGAAAAGAGTTTTCAAACATTAAAGGATAACCTTGTCTACACTCCTATCTTTTCTGTATTGGAATGGTTGGAAGGATTTGTGGTTTATTGTAATGCCAAAAGAGTTGGTTTGGGGTGTGTTTTGATGCAAAATGGTAAGGTGATAACATATGCCTCTAGGAAACTTAAGGTGCATGAGAAAAATTATCCCACCCATGATCTAAAATTGACAGCCGTGGCATTTATTTTGAAAATTTGAGTCACTACTTTTATAGGGTTCATGTTGATGTGTTTACAGACTAGAAGAGTTTCCAGTACGTGTTCACCCAAAAAGATCTTAACTTTGTACAAAGAGCTCCTTAAAGATTATGATATGAGCATGCATTACATCCCGACAAAGCTAATATTGTGGCTGATGCTCTATGTAGAGTGTCATTGGGATGATGGTAGCAAAGAGGTGTCTAGAGAGGTTCACCGATTGGCTAGAGTGGGGGTTAGGTTGGGTGAAGTTGAAAATGGTGATATCGTAGTTATTGATGGTTCTATATCTTCTTTGATTGATGAGGTAAAGGCAAAACAAGATCTTGACCCCGCGTTGCTAGAGTTGAAAGCCTTGGTGAGAGATTATAAAGAGGAGGTTTTCTTCCAAGGGGACATGGTGCCCTTAGGTACCAAGGTAGGTTGTGTGCGCCTAATGTTGATGAATTAAGGGAGTTGATTTTGAGAGAGGCTCATAAGTCATCCTATTCTACTCACCCCGGTTCCACAAAAATGTACAGTAACTTGAGGGAGGTTTATTGGTTGGGTGGTATAAAGGGAGATATTAAAAAATTTATATCCGGATGTCATAATTGCCAACAAGTGAAGGCCGAACATCAAAGGCCGGGTGGCCTAGCCCAAGACATAGTAATTCCTACTTGGAAGGGGGAAGAGATAAACATGGATTTCGTGGTTGGGTTGCCTAAGACTAGAAAACACTTTGACTCTATTTGGGTGTTGTGGATAGAATGACAAAGTCGACTCATTTTCTACCGGTCAAAAGCACCTATAGTGCCGAAAATTATGCCAAATTGTATATACATGAGTTGGTTAAATTGCATCAGGTGCCCTTGTTTATCTTTTTGGATCATAGTGCTCAATTCACTTATCACTTTTGGAGGTCCTTCGAAAGAGATATTGGTACCAAGGTTAAGCTTAGCACGGCTTTTAATCATCAAATGGATTGGCAACCTGAAAGAACTATCCAAACTCTTGAGGATATGCTTAGGGCTTGTGTTTTAATGTTTAAGTGTAGGATGAACATCTTCCACTTATTGAATTTGCCTACAACCATAGCTACCACTCAACCATTGGTATGACTCCCTTTGAAGCTCTTTATGGTAGGTGTAGTAGATCCCCGGCTGGGTGGTTTGATATAGAGGAGATGGCATTGCTAGGTCTGGATTGTTTTATGGAAGCTTTGGAGAAGATGATGTTGATAAGAGAGAGACTGAAAATAGCACAAAGTAGGTAAAAGTCCTACTTTGATGTGAGAAGGAGAGATCTTGAGTTTAAGGTTGGTGATTGGGTTTACTTGAAGGTCTCACCCATGAAGGGTGTGGTCCGGTTCGAAAAGAAAGGCAACTTGAGCCCAAGGTTAATGGCTTCCTATAGAGTTTTGAGGAGAGTTGGTAAAGTTGCATATGAGTTGGAGTTGCCTATGGAGATGAATATGGTTCATCCGATTTTTCATGTATCCATGTTGAGAATTTGGGTGGGTGACCCAAGTGCTATAGTGCCCTTAGAAGTTGCGGGTGTCATAGAGGAAGACTTGGCCTATGAGGAGGTCTTGGTAGAGAGTTTTGACAGACAGGTGAAGAACTTGAGAAACAAAGATGTAGCATCCATCAAGGTCCTTTGAAGGAATCAACAAGTTGAAAGTGCCACATGGGAAGCCAAGGCTGATATGAAAAACTGATACACATATCTCTTCCACTCTACTCCAGTTGAAGGTAATAATTTGTCCCTTATATGCTTTCAAGTCATAAGATTCAGACCTTATGATATTTTTGCATGCATTCATATCCATGGTAACAAGTTTATAGTGAATTTTGATATTCATCTTGAGACTTTTTGAAAGTGTTATTTAAGTTCTTTTGTTGCAACCATGTCGGGCTAAAATCTTCATGATTACTTCTCCTATGCATGTTTCTTTTATATTCGCCCTCATGTGCATCGAAAAACCCCATAATCGTAATTTCTTCATATCTCAAAATTCATGCATGATTTTGAAAATCTGACTTCATATTCTTGATCAGGGGGCAAAATTGAGTGGTATGAAATGATCCAAAAAAGTGCCCGAAAATGTACCTCAAAAGTGCCTGAAATAGTATTTTCTGTATATCTCAAAATCCATGAGTGGTATCGAAAATCTGACATCATATTCTTGTTCAGGGGGCAAAATTGAGTGGGGAATAGATATAGACCCGATTTTAGAGCAACCGTATCAAAATTTGGAAATCGCAAAATGCGATTTCCAGATAGCTCTCCACACACCTTGCATGACACCCCAAGGGCGTGCCATAGTGTAAAATTGTTGCCAGTTTTTAGTTCAGTCCAAGACTTTTGCATCTTTGGCCTAAGCCTTCCCAAGACATTCTCCAATATTCTCTCAAACCCTTACACTAATATTTCTCTCAAAATTAAGGTGTCCAAGTCTCTTCTGTATCTTAAAGAATTCATCAAAGCATCAAGTCTCCCATTCAAATCTTCATCAAGAAATTCTCGAAATCTAAGGTATGTGGGTTTCAACCAATGGGTCCTTTCCCCCTTGGTGTCCAAGCTTCCTTTTTACCTAAATTACATGATTTTAAGTTGATTTACTCATGGATCTTACTTATTATAAATTAGACCAGGAACTATATTGGGGTTTCATGAAATTGTTACTGTTTAGCATGTTTGGAGCTATAAATCTAAGATCCATTATGGGATTTGATGAAGGGTTTGATATATCTTGCTTGATGGTGTTACCAAGTATTGATGGATGGTTTGAGAATGAATTTGCTTGCATTGTTTTATCCCTAAATTGCATGGTTTTACACTAGCACTACACACCTGCCCATTGTTTTGATAAAATGTCAAGTTATGATTTGTTAAGGAATTGAAGGTCCAATGCATGTCTTGTGAGTTGAATGACTTATGATGATAAAAGGAATGTATGTATATAATATTCTCCTATCTCGTGTTGGGAGTTGACCATGCCCCACTCGAGGGGTTGTGAGCCCGAGTAACCATGTCAAGGGGTTTGTACCTTGATAACCAGGTTGAGCGGTTGGTACCTCAACCACCATGGGTGGTATAGTGAGATGATCCACCAACCAATCAAGGAGTTTGTACATTGATAACCGGGATGAGGGGTTTGTACCTTAATCAACATAGGTGGTAGGGTGAGATGATCTACCAATCATGTCAAGGGGTTTGTACCTTGACAATCAATTGAGGGATTGGTACCTCAATCACCATGGGTGGTAGGGTGAGGCAATCCACCCTAATTTGAGGGGTTGGTACCTCAATAGTCTATGAATCCTATAATGATGGTCTCTTCTTGCACATGTATTATGTTCTATGTAAGCATGATTTACTTCAAGCATCTTCCATGTATGCCATATTGTTATATGCTACTCATTGCCTATGCTTATGCATTTTGATTATGATGCTTATCTCTTGTTGCATTGCTTCCTAGATACTTAGTTTATTCAAGCGCACTAACGCATACTCTATGCCTACATTATGTCACAATGTAGGAAATGGAGCCCCACTTGAGCATCTTTCTCCATATGGCTAGTGCTATTTCTCTCAAGGTAGTTGCTAAGTCCTCCATTCCGGGGACAATGTCTATGATCTCATGCTATGTACTAAGACTATCTTTCTTTTATGTATGTATTAACTATGAGGGTGAGCCAAGTTACTGGTCTTGGCCACCGCTCCTATCTAAATTTTAGAGGTGTTATTGGACATGTTATGTATTGAGACTTAACTCTATTGTTTTGATGTTTATGTTATGAAAGCTTCCCTTTGCCCTTATTTCTAATCTAATTACGTTGTTTAATTGCTTCCGCGACCAAGGATGTGTAATGAATGTTAAGAGGCTTCTTTGGGGTTCCTTCAGGTTCCCTATTCACGTGTCACATCTAGGACCTAGGCTCAGGTCATGAAAAACTTGGTATCAGAGCACTAGGTTGTTAATGGTCCTTGGCATCCAACACACCGGGTCGATTAGAGTCTTATTCATGGTTGTGTTCTTTACCACAACTACGATTAAGAGGCTGTGAGACATTTTAGGAAATGTTTCCCTTTTTCATGTCCTAAGTCATGCTATAGAGTCAAAGTATGGTTTTTCCCCTGAACGATGTCTAACATAAGAGGGAGAAGGGCCCACACTCTTGAGGAACAATCGACTCAAGGTGAGCGTCGGGATGCTCTCACTACGCTAGAACAAGTTGTGGCCAATCAAGTCAATCAAGGGGCCTAGGCCCAGCCCCTCAAGCTTCTATCCCGGGATCTAGGGTGAGAGAATTCATGAGGATGAACCCATTGGCATTCTATGGATCTAAGGTAGATGAGGACCCTCAAGAGTTCATTGATGAAGTCTAAAAGGTATTGGCTATCATGGGTGTTAGATCGGAAATGAAAGCGGTGTTGGCAGCCTACCAACTCAAAGTTATAGCACAAATATGGATTGATAAATGGAAGGAGGAGAAGGGAATCAATAATGTGGTGTTTTGGAAGGAGTTCAAGGAGGCTTTTCTTAATCGGTTCTTCCCTCTTGAGCTTAGGGAGGCCAAGATGGTCGAGTTTATGAATTTGAAACAAGGGTCTATGAGTTTGAGGGAGTATGCCCTCAAGTTAAATCAACTCTCTAAATATGCTCCCCACTTGGTTGCCGACCCAAGGTCTAGGATGAACAAGTTCGTGATGGGTGTATCCAATTTGGTGAGTGAGGAATGTCCGTCCGTTATGTTGATTAGTGACATCAATTTGTCCCATTTGATGACCTATGCCAAACAAATGGAGGAGGAAAAGTTGAGGAAGAGAAAGAGTAATGAGGCCAAGAGGACCCGTTTTGAGGGAAAATTCCAAAGTTGAAAGGTTGGACGGTTCCATCAAGGCCAAGGGTCTTCTCATGCTTCTAATAGGGGTTTGCCAATGACTTCCTAAGGGCCCAAGGTGTTGTGGTGTAGTTCCTAATAATATGTGTCCAAGGTGTGGTAGGGGTCATACAGGCCCATGATTGAGGGATACTAATACATGCTATGGATGTGTGGAAGTGGGTCACAAAAAGATGGATTGTCATCGTAACTGCAACAAGGGTAAGGAGGTTCATCCACAAGGTGCAAATGCGGTTCCTTTGGGGAGAGGTAGTCAACAAGGAGGTGCCCCAAGACATAATCGGTTCTATGCACTCCAAGGGAGGCAAGGGTTTGAGGAGGTTCCTAATGTCATCACCAATATGTTAAAAGTCTTTGATTTTGATGTGTATGCAATGATTGATCCGGGTGCCACTCTTCCTTTTGTTACCCCTTTTGTTGCCAAAAAAGTTCCATGTTGAGCCCGAAACGTTGTGTGAGTCTTATGAGGTGTCTACTCCTATTGCTGCATCTATTGCTGCTAGAAATATTTATAGAAATTATTTCATTTGCATTTTGCATAAGATTTTACCTTGTGATCTTGTTGAGTTGGAAATGGTGGGATTTGATGTCATAATTGGGATGGATTGGTTGCATGCATATTGTGCCTCTATTGATTGTAGAACCCGTAGGGACAAATTCCAATTCCCAAATGAACCCGTCATTGAGTGGGGAAGACATGATGTGGTGATCAAGGGTAGGTTAATCTCTTTCATTAAAGCCCATAAGTTGATCTCTAAGAGGTGTCTCTATCATGTTATGAGGGTAAGCGATGTAGAGTCTAAGGCCCTTCCTATATAGACTGTTCCGATTGTAAATGACTTCCTTGATGTCTTTCCACATGACCTTCCCGGTGTTCCTCCCGAAAGGGAAATAGATTTTGGTATAGACCTCCTTCCCGATACTCAATGTATTTCTATTCCCCCTTACGTATGGCCCTGACGGAGTTAAAGGAGTTGAAGGAGCAATTGAGGGATTTATTGGAGAAGGGCTTTATTAGGCCTCGCTAATCACCCTAGGGTTCACCGGTGTAATTTGTGAAGAAGAAAGATGGGTCCCTTTTTTAATGTGTATTGACTATCAGCAACTCAGTGGGGTCACCCTAAAGAATAAGTATCCTTTTCCAAGGATTGATGATTTGTTTGACAGATTGTAAGGAGCTAGTCACTTCTCTATGATTGATATACGGTCTGGGTATCATCAAGTGAAGGTGAGAGACTGTGATATTGCCGAGATGGCCTTTCGGAATAGGTATGGGCATTATGATTTTGCTGTGATGTCTTTTGGGTTGACCAATGCACCAACCATCTTCATGGATCTTATGAATAAGGTCTTTAAACCCTACCTTGATTTATTTGTTGTAGTCTTCATTGATAATATTTTGTTCAATTCACAGAGTGAGGAGGAGCATATGGGTCATTTTCGGGTAGTGCTACAAAGATTGAGGGAAGAAAAGTTGTATGCTAAGTATGAGAAATGTGAATTTTGGTTAAAAAGTTGCCTTTCTAGGTCATGTAGTTATAGGAACGGTATTAAGGTGGATCCTAAAAAGACGGATGTGATTAGAAATTGGTGTAGACCATTGATCCCATTAGATATTAGGAGCTTCTTGGGCTTAGCAAGTTATTACAAGAGGTTTGTGAATGATTCTGTTCTGTTGCTTCTCCCATGACCAATTTGACTCAAAAGAAATCAAAATTTGTGTGGATCGATGAGTGTTAAATGAGTTTCCAAACATTGAAAGATAAGCCTGTGCCCACTCCTATATTGTCTCTACTGGAATAGCTAGTAGGGTTTGTTGTGTATTGTGATGCTTCAAGGTTGGTTTGGGTTGTGTGTTGATAATGATAAGGTGATAGCCTACGCTTCTAGGCAACATAAAGTACATGAGAAGAATTATCCTACCCGTAATCTTGAATTAGTTATCGTGGTCTTTGCTTTGAAAAGTTGGCATCACTATTTGTATGGGGTGCATGTTGATGTGTTCACCAACCATAACAGTCTCCAATATGTCTTCACTCAAAAAGATCTTGACTTGATAGAAAGAAGGTGGTTAGAACTTCTTAAGGACATCATCCCAGTAAGGCTAATGTGGTGGACGTTGCTTTGAGTAGGGTGTCCATGCGTAGCCTAGCACATGTTGGTTATGGTGGCAAAGGGGTGGCTCGGGAGGTCCATTGGTTGGCTAGATTGGGAGTTAGGTTGGAAGAGGTTGATAATGATGGTGGTGTTGTTGTTGATGGCTCTAAGTCCTCATTGGTTGAGGACATGAAAGCTAAGCAAGATCATGACCACGCTTTGTTAGAATTGAAGGCATTGGTAAAGGTGGTAAGGTAGAGGTTTTCTCCCAAGGGGGAGATGATGTCCTTAAATACCAAGGTAGGTTATGTGTGCATTGTGTTGATGGCTTGAGAGAAAAGATTCTTTATGAGGCTCATGGTTCTTCTTATTCTATTCACTTCGGATCTACTAAGATGTATAGAGATTTAAAAGAGGTGTATTGGTGGGGAGGTATGAAGAGGGACATTGCCAAATTTGTATCCAGTTGTAATAGTTGCCAACAAGTCAAAGTCAAGCACCAAAGGCCTAGTGGCCTACCTGTCACGATCCAAGCCTAGGGAGTAGACGTCACACAACGAATGAGGAACCCGAAGGAACCCCAAACAAGCTTTTAACGTATCATTACACATCATTGGTCGCGGAAGCATATAAAAGCCATAAAGAGTAGTAATATGAGCAAAGGGGCTAAGGGGAAAGCTTGAATAACATCATAATCAAGAGACAAAGAGTTAAGCTCATATCATAGATACATAACATGTCCAACAAACACCTCTAATACATAGATAAGAGCGGGGGCCAAGACAAAGCAACAGGGCTCACCCTCATAGTCAAAATAGAACCTAAAGAAGAATGTCTCGATACATAATAAGAGCAACATAGACTAAGGTCCTCGAAGTGGAGGACTCACCAACAAGCCTGAGTAGTACCGATCTAGCCATGTGGATGATCAACTTAGGTACCGGTTCCTACATTGTGATATCATGCAGGCAAGAGTATATGTTAGTACGTTTGAATTTACTAAGTATGTAGGTGCAATGCAACAAGAGATAGGCACCTTAATCAAAATGCATAACAATAGGCAATAGGGATAATATAACAATATGGCATGTATGATCAATGCACAATTAAAACATACTTAAGTAACTCATGTCCATATAGGGTATCATATGTGTAGAAGAGACCAATCTATATTTCCAAAGTGCAAACTCCTTGGTAGGTTGATGATGATATCACACATCACCCTGGTGCGTAAGATAAACCCCCCATCTAGGTTAGTGATGATCGCACCCATCACCCTGGTATGTGAGGTATAAACCCCTTAACTAGGTTAGTGGCAATCTCACCTACCACCCTAGTGTCTGAGGTACAAACCCCTCAACTGGGTTAGTGACAATCTCACCTACCACCCTAGTGTTTGAGATATGAACCCATCAACTAGGTTACCCCTATCGGGCATGGTCTAATGTTACACTTTACATAGAATATATCATATACACAAGCTCTTTTCATCATCATATAGTCATTCATGCCATATCTCATGCTTTGGGCCTTCAATTCCTCAAGAAACCACATCAGGTTATTTTATCAAACACTTAGAGGGTTTGTAGTGCTACCATAAAATGATGCAATTCTAGAATGAAATCATGCAAGAAAATCCATTGTAAAACCATCAATCAACACCTTGCAACACCATCAATCAATATACATCAAAACCCTTTATCAAATCTTACAATAGATCTAAGATTTATAGCTCAAAACATCGCAAAACAATCACAAATTTCATATAGGTTTATCATAATATGCAGTGAATTTCGTAATAAGCAAGACCCATTTGTAAATTAACTTTAAATCATGCAATTTGGGTGAAAGGAGACTTGGATATCATGGGTGAAAGGAACCCATGAAAGAAACCCACATACCTTATCTTGGAGATGAACTTGGTGGAGATTGGAGATGGAGACTTGAAGCATGAAGAAGAACCTTGAAGGAAAACCTTAGTTCCGGATGAGGGTTTGAGACTTGAATTTGGGAGTGAAAATATGGCTAAGTGTTTGAGTGAGTATTGGGGAATGTTTAGGGTGATATGAGGGTGAAAAATGACTAAAGTATAGGTAAAAACATGTTTGGGAACACTTAAGCCCAAGACATAAAAGTCTTGGACCGCACAAAAAATCACTGGACAGAAGAATACACCTCTCTGCGTCGCAGAGAGGGAGCAGAGAAAACTTCTCTTCATCTGCATGCCCGTGGCGCGTCGCGCTAGGGACGTGGAACACTCACTGAAATTTGTCACTTGAAAAATCATAGTTGCTAATATTTTGCTCTTAAATCAGTGTTAGACCCTTTTTTCCCCAATTTTGACCCTTTGAACAAGAATATGAAGTCAAAGTTTTGATATCACGCACGAATATTGTGATATATGGAATTTAAAATTTTGGGCATTCCAAGGCACATTTTTGGGCATGTTTTAGGGTCATTTCAATATCTCCCCCTTGGGAACATTCGTCCCCGAATCTAAAAGAGACGTACATGACAAGAGTGATCATAAACAAATCTGCTGCAGCAAGAAAGCAACATTACATTTAAAACACCATTTTCAAAATCTAAACATAAGTTTAAAATCATCATAAATTTGACAACTTAAACATGAATTCACATGAATGACATAGGGACTGAAATATAAGACTTGAAGGCACAGAGGGGACTTAGAGTTAGTACCTTAGGCTTGAGTAGAGTGGAAGAGATAAGGATACCCCTTTTGCATGTCCGCTTCGGCCTCCCAAGTAGCACTTTCGATTTGTTGGTTCTTACAAAGAACCTTAATGGATACCACCTCTTTGTTCCTCAATGTCTTCACTTGCTTATCCAATATCTGAACTGAGACCTCCTCATTGATCACGTTATCCTCTACAACACACATAACATCAAGAGGCACAATAGCATTAGTATCACCAACACATTTTCTCAACATAGAGATGTGGAACACCAGATGAACCAAATTAATATCACTAGGCAACTTCAACTCATAAGCTACCTTGCCAACCCTCTTTATCACCTCATAAGAACCAACATTGTCTTTTCACTCAGC
>JAPFFP010048887.1:0-32001 GCA_026153255.1 Solanum medicagineum
TATATATAGAGAGAGAGAGAGAGAGAGAGAGAGAGAGAGTCTACAATTACACAATATGTCTACAATATCACAAACAAAACAATAATAATACTAAATAGATATGATATGAGATGGAGTGGATATAATGATATGTAAATAGTGCGATAAAATGTTATATAATTGTGATACATGTCTGTCCTATGATACGTATACGCCGATTGCATCAGACCGAAATCTATGGGGGCCAAAGAAGGACCATGTATCTGTGACAATTGCTGGCAAGGACCTCGGCCAATGCTTATCCGTCCAGAAATGACCTCAGACCACTGACATATTACCTCAGCTCAATTGGTAGAGACCTCGGCCACCAACCACATGTTACCTTACTCATCTCTCGACCGTAGCCATCATAAGTATCAAATGTACAAATAATAGAGGATGCAAAGTGCATGACTTCAATGATATCACTGTGTCAACACCATAATGATCTCAGTATTATCAAAGTATCAATATCATCAGAGCCTCAATATCATATCAATTCTCATATCAGTAATATCACAATATAAGATTCATCCCAACATCAAAATTAAACAACCCACAAGATCATTGTATATATATGTATCACGAATCCACAACTAATCCACAAGCCAATAAATCACGGTATAAGTAATTATTCAAATCGCGTCTCATGATCAAAACCTAACATGATACAATTCTACCCCAAAGTACTGAATCACATGCACAAAGGAGCATACAAGGTTCAATCATACTTAACAAAAGGTTAGAAGCCCACTTGCATTAGATAAAGTCGCGAATCAAGTTAAATCCAAAGTATTTCCCATTCTACGATACTCTGAATCATAAAAATCTATTCAAATGTAACATCACAATCATATTGTGAATCTAATGACACTGTAATGATTAATCGACTCGGACAAAAAGGATAACATGGTCTGTCACGCCCCGGAAGAGTACCCTAGACATGGACGACACTCAGAGACTATTGTTAGTCCCCAAGAGAACAACTTGGCCTCAAGACAGTCATTCAATCATATATACAACGGAAAGCATCAGAATATAAGCTATGCGATAATGGATATCTCAAATCAATCAACTAATACATCGATGAAAGAAGACCATCGACCATCAAATCAAAGTCAACATCTATGAAATAGAAATAGGAAAACTCAATTTTAAAGAGGGAAAAGACCTCAACATCCAAACCGTCATCTCTATGTCTATGAAGCCTCTACTTTTACCATCTAGAAAGGTACCATGACAGGGTATGGCTACCACAAACTTAAAGAACTAACTCAAAATGTAAAGTAAAAAGTAAATGGTATCTTCCGAAAGCGGGGGAGGACTCACCACTGTCTGAAACTAGGAGTGCTGAATCTCAACGGCACATTTGTTGAAGTTCTCTATCTTCTGTATCTGCATCATGAAATGATACAGCCGTGTGGCGTCAGTACATGGAATGTATAGTATGTAAAATAGCTGAATAACAAATATAAGCAAAAGTAACATGGAATAATCTCAACTCATAAGATACACACTCAGAATGATAAACACTCCTCTCAGGTAAGGATAAGAAGTAGATATTAACTCGTCAACATCAATCAAGACTCATGCCATCAACTCAACATCAGAGTACTAACAGTGGGGAACCTAGCTGGGAGTTTCTCGGACCTACAACCATCTCCTATGAGCCAGTGATGATATAATGAAGCGATATCATTGCGGCATCCACCCAGTACCTTGCCGGGGTGAAAGGGTGTGGCATCAGTGGATCCATAATAACATCAAGTCCTCTTTTGGGACTAAGAAAACATCTATTTTTCACAGTCCAATCCTCTCCTATGTTGGCTACATAGTTATGAGAGCGAGTGGGACTCATTCTTACTAATTTCGTTGCCCAATACTTCTCACAGGACTCAATATGCTCATAAACATCAAACATCAAGATTCGTCATCATTCCATCTCTTTCGTACGCGGAACATCAACTCATCTCATCAACTATCAACTCAATGAATTAGGAACATTCTTTTTAGATTAAGTTCAACCCTTTTAAGACTCTAACGATATCAATTTCATCAACATCATCATCAACACACTCACTTCAGGACCTAAACCACAACGACAAGCGCATTTATATCGTCAAGGCTCTGGACATCAAACCCTAAGTTCATTCCTGTAATCTTTAACAAAGAAATCACATAGAGTTTTATATAATAATTCAAATAATCCATTTAAGCAATAATTCAAGTTTGTGATGATCATCAACTTAAGAAAATATATAAGATATATAAAATTTTCAATAGAATATTCAAGAATTTAACATATAGAACTCATCACCTTCAACTATCAACTTACTTCAATCAATGGGGCACATGGAAGAACAATTCCATGTTTTAGGTTAGCCTCACATACCTGGGATGAAGAATAACTTTAGCTTCTTCAAGGAATTGACCCGAAATCTTTAAATCCTCAAGCTTTCTCTTCTTTCTCTCTCAAGAATTCTCACTTAGAAGCTAGGAAAAAATGGGTTTTTAAACCCTTAATCTGAAAAAACGGCCCTTGTACACGTTTTTGGGACTTAGGAGGGGTTGGAGAATGACCAAAATGCCCTTCTCGTAATGAAAGATTAAAATTTCACCCTGTAGCACCATGTCTGTGTCGCGCCTGGGGCGCGGACATGTGTATTTTTGTGAAATTCTCAGAATACATCCTTTCTAAAAAATTGAAAAAAAATACCAAGTGTAAGTTCATGCCCCAGGCACGTCGCATCCTGGGTGCGCACTTACACTGGTTTAGATTTAATTAAAAAAAATTATCTTTTGACTCAGTCACTCTAAAATTCGACCGAGACCATTTTCCCTCTCAATTTTTTGTGCTTTTTGAAAAGTCGGTATCGAATTTTCCATTGGAGCCTGGGAAGATGGGTATTTCGATAATTTTACAGGGCGTCACATTATCTCTCCCTTTGGTTCATTCGTACTCGAATGATGAGTAGAGGTGAAAATAAGGCACGAGTAGACTCAAGACTCAGTAGACAACTCATACTTTCAACTCTTTTCTATCCTCTATGAACTCTACTCAGATTCAAGAACAAGCACATCAACTAGAGAATGGAAACATCATTTAAGTTAGGAATAGACACATTACCTTCGGCATTATCATCATTTGGCATAATAGATGTGGGTATTTGGTTCTCATAACTTCTTCAGCTTCCCACGTAGCTTCCTCAACAAATTGTTCCTCCATAGAACTTTGACAGAGGCTATCTCCTTGTCCCTCATCTTACGAACTTGATGATCAAGGATTTGGACTGAAACCTTCTCGTAGGACAGACTACCCTTTACTCTGTTATTCTCAACAGGGACCACCAAAGTAGGATTTCCCAAGCATTTCTTCAGCATCAACGTGCAACACCGGATGAGTCCTATCTAACTCAGAAGGCAATTCTAATTCATAGGCGACCTTTCCAATCCTTCTCACAAATAGATAAGGACCGATATAGTGTGGACTCAACTTTCCCTTCTTACCGTACCTCATGACACCCTTCGTGGGTGACACTTTCAAGTACACCCAATCATCTACCTCAAATTCTAAGTCCTTTCTCCTCATATCAGTATAAGACTTTTGGTGGCTCTGGGTAGTCTTCAACCTCTCCCTAATAACCTTCACCTTCTCCATAAACTGGTGGACAAGATCAGGCCCAATCAATGCAGCTTCCCCAACCTCAAACTACCCGATCGGTGATCTACATCTTCTCCCATACAAAGCTTCATAAGGGGCCATTTGGATACTTGCATGATAACTATTGTTATATGCAAATTCGATCAATGGAAAATGGTCATCCCAATTCCATTGAAGTCGAGGAAGCAAGCATGTAACGTATCCTCCAAAGTCAGAATGGTGCACTCTGCTGACCATCTGTTTGAGGGTGAAATGCTATACTCAGATTTACCAGGTACCCAATCCCTCCTAAAAAGATCTCCAAAATTGGGAGGTGAATTAAGCTCCTCTGTCCGAGATGATTGATAAGGGAACTCCATGCAACGTTACAATCTCACGAATGTACAACTTAGCATACTCCTCTGCAGTGTTAGTTGTCTTGACTACCAAGAGTAGGCTGATTTAGTCATCCTATCCACGATCACCCATATTGAGTCATGTTGCTTCCGAGACCTCGGTAGAGTGGGGATGAAGTCCATGTTGATCATCTCCCACTTTCACTCTGGAATTTCAAAGCTCTAAGATAACCCACAAGGCCTTTGATTCTCAACTTTGACCTATTTATAATTGGAATATTTCGAGATGAACTCAGCAATATCCTTCTTTATCCCATTTCACCAATAGACTTCTCTCAAGTAGTGGTACATCTTGGTGGAGCTAGGATTAATAGAATATCTGGAACTGTGAGCTTCAACCATGTTTCTTTCCTGAACACCATCAATATCGGGAACACATAATCTGCTCTGGTATCTTAACACTCCATCTCCCCCTTTGGAGAAGACCATCACCTTTTGCTTATGGACAACTTCTTTCAATTGGAGCAAGATAGGATCTTGGTCTTGCTTTTCCTTTCCCTCTGTCACTAAAGATGAAGCCGATCCATTTTGAACATTGACCCCGCCTTCGTTGTTTTCTTCAAGTTGTACTCCCAATTGGGACAATTTGTGCACTTCCTTAGCCAACTCTTTCTTTCCTTTCTCCACATAGGCAGTGCTACCCATAGATAACCTGCTAAGAGCATCAACAACAATTTTAGCCTTACCTGAGTGGTAAAGAATGCTCATGTCATAATCCTTGAGCAACTCCAACCATCTCATCTGTCGCAGGTTGAGCTCTTTCTGGCTAAAGACATATTGCAAGCTCTTGTGGTCAGTGAACGTGTTTACATGCACTCCATACACGTAATGGCGCCAGATCTTAAGTATGAACACCACTACTGCCAACTCGAGATTCATGAGTCGGATAGTTCTTCTAATGACTCTTAAGTTGCCTGGAAGCATAAGCTACAGTGGCGGATCCAGGATTTAAAGACTATGGGTGCTCATCTGGTAGGTTTATTTTAAGGTAAAAAATTTGTATTGCCAATGGGATTCGATCTCTTATCTGGCAACTTTCTTTGAGCCTTAGGAGTGTCGTGAGAAGCAAAGCACCCATAGGATTTCTTGTTTATTGGGTGTTTATCTTTATGTTTATATAATTTTTGCATATTTTCTATATAGATACACTAAACAATTTTTGGGGTCAATTGGTGCTCGAGCACCCGGCCCGATGCCATGTAGATCCACTCTGATAAGCTATCACCTTCCCTCTCTGCATCAGGACACAACCCAGTCCAACTCTGGATGCATCACAATATATCACAAAATCTTCCGTCCCATCGGACAGGGTCAAAACTGGTGCAGTAGTCAGTCTAGCCTTCAACTCTTGAAAACTTCGCTCACATTCATCAGAAAACTGGAACTTGACCTTCTTCTGAGTTAACCTGGTCAATGGTGCAGATAAGGAAGAAAACCCATCAATAATTCTCCAGTAGTAGCCTGCCAACCCCAAGAAACTTTTTATATCGGTTGGAGAGGTCGGTCTGGGCCAGTTTTTAACCGTTTCAATCTTTTGGGCATCCACTCGAATACTATCACCAGAGATAACCATGACCTACAAATGCCACTGACTTGAGCCAGAATTCACACTTCGAAAACTTTGCATATAATTCATGGTCTTTGAGAGTTTGCAAAAACACTCTAAGATGATTGGGATGCTCCTCTTCATCCTTAGAATATACCAGGATGTAATCAATAAATACAATCATGAACATGTCAAGATATGGTCTGAATACTCTGTTCTTCAAGTCCATGAAAGTTGCAGGTACATTAGTCAACCCAAAGGACATGAACAAGAACTCAAAATGGCCATACCTTATCCTAAAGGCTGTCTTTGGGATATCACATTCCCTCACTTTCAGTTAATGATAACCTGATCTGAGGTCTATCTTGGAGAAGCAAGTGGCACCCTGAAGTTGGTCAAACAGATCATCTATCCTGGGGGGAAGATACTTATTCTTTATTGTGACCTTGTTCAATTGCCTATAGTCTATGCATATTCCTAGAGACCCATCTTTCTTACGCAAGAATAGGACAAGAGCACCCCAAGGGGAAACACTTGGCCTTATAAAGCCCTTCTCTGACAAGTCTTTCAATTGCTCTTTCAACTCTTTCAATTCAACGTGGGCTATCCTATAAGGTGGAATTGAGGTACGTTGGGTGTCGGGGAGAAAATCAATCCCAAAGTCGATCTCCCTATCAGGAGGGACTTCAGACATATCCTCAGAAAACACTTCAAGAAACTCATTTACAATCGGGACTGACTCTAGAGTAGGAGGCTCAACATCATCAGACTTAACTCACATGAGATGGTAAATGCAACCTTTAGAGATTAGCTTTCTTGCTTTATGATAGGAGATAAACTTGCCTTTAGGTGCAACAGAACTCCTCTTCCACTCTAAGACAGGTTCATTAGGGAATTGGAACTTAACAATCTAGGTCCTACAATCATTTGAGGCATTACAGGCATGAAGCTGATCCATGCCAAGGATCATATCAAAGTCTACCATCTCCAACTCTACCAATTCATCCAAGGTAGCTCTATGATAGATAGATACTACAGAATCTCTATAGACCCTTTCAGCTAAGATAGACTCACCAGTAGGAGTGGAAACAGAAAAGGGTTCAAGCAAATACTCTAGAAGGATCCCAAATCTGCTAACCACATAGGGAGTACAAATATAGAATGGCACTCGGGTCAAGTAATGCATGACAATCAAAAGTAAAGACTCTAACAACATCTGGTGCCACCTCTTGATCTTGACGATTACCTATTGCATAAAGACAGTTTAGCCCGCCTCTTGCACCTATAGTAGTATGCCTCTGATGACTGCCAGCTGGGGGTGCTCGAAGGATTGTGCTTTATTTCTTTCATCACCCCGTCTTATCCTCGGGCATTCATTCTGGAAGTGACCAGTCTGTCCACATATGCAACAAGCATTTGTGCCTACACTGCACTCACCTAGAGGAAGTTTGCCACACTTTCTACAGGGTGGCTCTCCCTTCAAACCTTGGGTCACACTAGCCTAGGACTAAAAACCCGAAGGTCTGAAATTCTGGTAACTATAAGACTTCTGATCATACTTATTTTGTTGGATGGGCGCACTACTGCAGAAGGTGCATAGTTAGAAGACCTCTTCTGAAAGTAGGATTTATCACCCTTATTCTGTCTCTGCTGGCTAGGCTCATGCCCTGCTGATTTCACTTTCTTGCTCAGATGCTCTTCTCTATCTCTCTTTTTATCTTTCTCGGTTTGCTGCTTTGCATTCCTTCTTCACATGTCTGCCCAAGCTAGACATGAACTTTCTCATCTTTGCCCTCATGTCTTGGACCAACTTAGGAGCATATCTGGATAGCTTAATGAACTTGAGACTGTACTCATTAACGGTCATCCCTTCTTACTTTAAGTTCACAAACTCATCAACCTTTACCTCCCTCAACTCTTAGGGAAAGAAGTGGTCAAGGAAGGTAGTCTTAAACTCATCCCACTCAGAAGGCTCAGCATCCTTACCTCAGCTATCCTCCCACTAGTTATACCAGACATTTGCAACATTTTTTAAGCTAGTAAGATACAAGTTCAACTCGTTCAACCGCAGTCGCATGCATAGCCCTCAGGACCTTCCACATCTCATCAATAAAATTCTGTGAGTCCTCCTCCATCTTCGACCCCGTATAGACTGGTGGGTTCATTCTCAAAAAGTCTCTAAGCCTAGTTGCAGCAATGGGCTCTGGAGAGCTAGAGCTAGGGGACTGGTGTCATGATCCAAGCCTACGTCCCAGACGTGACCTGGCGAATGAGGAACCTGAAGGAACCCCAAACAAGCCTCTTAACATATCATTCACACACCCATGGTCGCGAAAGCAATATAAACATCAACAAGTGATATAATTAAAAAGGGAAGTAGGACTAAGGGAAGTTTTACATAATAATAGTGGCATAAGAAGAGTTAGGCGCAAAGTAAAGAGAACCATGATATAATATCCAACAACACCTCCACATAGAATGGAGCATGGGCCAAGACACTTCTCGGGCTCACCCCAAAATTATAAGCATGTAAAGATAATAAGCAAGTCTTAGCATAGCATGAATGAGAAGTAGATATTGTCCTCGGAGTCGAGGACTCACCAAAATTTTTCTTCAAATGAACCAAACTAACTACGCGGAGAAGGATGGTTAATAGGAGTTGCAGTTCCTACATGGTGATATCATGTAGGTATAAAGTATGCGTTAGTACTTAGAATGTACTAAGTATGCGGGGTGCAATACAACAAAGACATGAGCCATATATTCAAAATGCATAAATATAGACAATGGATATAATCTTAATATGACATGTATGATCAATGCTTGTAATGAAACATGCGTGTAAAACATTTAACTTGCAGAATATATCATACACATGTGGGAGGAGACCTTAACTGACATAGACCAAGCAGCTACAACTTGGAATCCAAGGCATAACACCCCTCGGTACAGGTGACCAGGCATGACACCCCCCGGCGAAGTGTGGTCTACTTGCCAAGTCAAACCAAATATGATAACGTGAACCAGATTGATCCACTAGTATAGCAAGGGTAAAATATATAATCCTATGATGGCATATAGTTTAGAGACTAAAGACATTATATAAGGACCCCTTGTGTTGAGCTCCTATCTTAAGCCTCAATCGGTGCTAAGTCTAATCCCACGGAATACTAAAAATAATCATACTTTAATCATAACATGAATAACTTATAAGAGACATGATAGCTTGACATGAGTAGCTCATTACATGATTGACCTCTTCTAGTGAGCTTAACATGAACATGAAAGTAAATAATAATCATACATGATCCCTTGCTTTAACATGAATAGCTCACAAGAGGTTAAATTTTGAAATAAGGCTCAACTTGATACTTGTAAAATCATAGATACTTTTCATGAATTTAATACATGCTTGAAAGCCCTTAATCATCATGAAATAACTTCACTTGTAAATCATGTAATAGTTCATCAACAACTTCAGAATCCTTATCATGTAATTTTATCAAACACATAGTGGGCATATGTCCATGTACTTAAAATCATACATTTCAAGAGTAGTAAGATCAACCCATTTTAAAATCATTCAAATCAACCCACCAATATTGTAGTAAAACTCTCATATTTTACGAAAGTATTATATTTCAAGATATATAGGAAAAATAATTAGTTTAAGTCATTCTTAATCAACCCACCATGATAATATACATCATCTTTCAAAATTTAGACATGAGAGCATGAAATCCATCTTAATATCAAAGCCCAACAACATTTTGGCATAAAACATCATATCTTACAAAATCCATATAGAGGACATATGTATAATGCATACTAATATCATCACAAACAAGGGTTCATAAAAACCCCAAAAATAATCCATAAATTCATAAATACCAGATAATACTTTACTTCATGATAATGCGCAAAATAAATCGTAATAGAGTGCATAGTACTAATACCATATTCAAGAGTTCATAAATAACCATAAAGATTCATAAGCTTCATGTAGTGAGAAAGGAAAAATGGTTGAACTTGTGGGAAGGAAGGTTCCCACAATCAAACCCACATACCTAAACTTGAGATTTCTTGAAGAAGATGGAGGAAGACTTGGGAGTTGAGTTGGGTTCTTGAAATCCAAAGTTGGTCCGCGAAATTTCTTGAGATTGAATGGAATATTGGGTGATGTTTTGGAGAGAATCTTAAGAGGGTTTTGAGGTTCATAGGGTTGAAAATGGCTAAGGAAAAGGGGTCATTCACATTTAAATGGGAATTGGGTTATTAGCCAAATACCCTTGGATGGAACAAGAAAATTGGGGAAAAATTGCATTGGTCCGCGTCCAGTCCGTGACGCGAACCAAACACAGAGGACAAATTTGAGCTAGTCCTCGCCCAGGCCGCATCGCGCCTGAGGTGCGGATGCCCACTGGAAATCGTTCATTAGCAAAAATTATTTTTCGCTACGGGTCTTCTAAAATTTGGGTTTTACCCATTTTCCACTCAATTTTGCCCCCTGATCAAGAATATGAAGTCAGATTTCTGAAATTATACATGATTTTTGAGATATAAGAAAAATACGATTATGGGTCATTCTAGAGCACATGAGGGGTGTTTCAATATCTCCCTCTTGGGAACATTCGTCCTTGAATGTCAAAGAAACATGCGTAAGAAAAGTAATTATGAAGCTTTCAGCCCGACATGAATGCAACAAACGCACTTAAACATCATTTTCAAAAAGTCTAAATGTGAATACCAAAAATCACCATAAACTTGTTACCATGAACATGGATGCATGAAAAAAAAACATGAGGGATGAAACTTAAGACTTAAAATCATAGAAAGAACTTTGTTTGTTATCTAAGGTTTGAATAGAGTGAAAGAGGTATGGATATCGCTTCTTCACATCCACTTCGGCTTTCCAAGTGACACCTTTAACTTGTTGATTCTTCCAAAGGACTTGGATGGATGCCACATCGTTGTTCCCTAACCTCTTTACTTATCTATCCAATATTACCTCCGGGACTTTCTCAACCTCACCAAGATACCTCCCTAAAGTGTCTAACATCTTTATAAAAATCGGAAGAATAGAGTGGGATGAATTATGGACCTCTTCTAAAAATGATTCCCTCAAGTCATCAACATTAGCACACATAGCCTATCTTGGTACCTAAGAACACCATCTCCCCATTGGGAGAAAACCTCCACTTTACCATCCTTCATCAAAGCCTTCAACTCTAGTAAGGCGGGGTCAAGGTCTTGTTTCGACTTGACTGCTTCAATCAAAGAAGATTTGGAACCATCAGTGACCACTACACCACTATTTTCAACTTCATTCAACCTAATCCATGACCTAGTTAATCGGTGAACTTCTCTAGCCACTTCTTTGTTACCATCATCATGGGTGGGATAATTTCGCTCATGCACCTTAAGTTGCCTAGAGGCATATGCTATAACCTTGCCATTTTAAATCAAAACACCCCAAACCGATCATTGAGGCATCACAATAAACCACAAGCCCTTCTAGTCCTTCCGGTAAAGCCAAAATAGAAGGGGAGATAAGCTTTTCCTTCAAAGTTTGTAAACTCTTTTCACATTCATCGGTCCAAACAAATTTTACCTCCTTTTAGGTCAACTTTGTCATAGGGGAAACAATAGAGGACAAACCATTCACAAACCTTCGGTAGTACCCCACTAAACACAAGAAACTCCTAATATCCATCGGAGTCAAGGGTCTAGGCCAATTCCTTATCACCTTCGTTTTCTTAGGGTCCAGTTAATTCCATTGTCTGACACCACATGCTCTAGGAATGCAATCTTTTTCACCCAAAATTCACATTTTTCATAGTTAGCAAACAACCTCTCGCTCCTCAAAATTTGCAATACCACCCTTGAATGATTCACATGTTCCTCTTCACTCCGGGAATAAATCAATATACCATCAATAAAGACCCCTACAAACATATCAATATAGGGTTTAAAGACCCTATTCATGAGATCTATAAATATTGTCAGTGAATTAGTCAAGCCAAAAGACATTACCACAAACTCAAGTGCCCATACATAGTCCGAAAAGCCGTCTTGGGAATATTGCACTACCTCACTCTTACATAGTGGTATCCAGATCGAAGATCAATCTTAGAAAAGTGACTATCGCCTTGTAGTTGATCAAAAAGGTCATCAATCATTGGTAGAGGATACTTGTTCTTAGTAGTGATACTATTGAGTTGTTGATAATCAATGCACATTCCAAGGGAACCATGTTTTTTCTTTACAGACAACACCAGTGCACCCTAAGGTGACTTGCTAGGCCTTATGAAACCATTCTCCAATAAATCCCTCAATTGATCCTTCAACTCCTTTAACTTCGCCGAGGCCATACGGTAAGGGGGAATGGAAATAGGTTGTATATCGAGGTGGAGGTCTATACCAACTATTTCCCTTTCGGGAGAAACGCCAAAAAACTCATTGAGAAAGACATCAAGAAACTCATTGACCACCGAAACCGACCTAATGGGAAGGACTTTAGACTCAACATCCCTAACCGGTACAAGGTGATAAATGCAATCCTTAGAAATTAATTTTTGGGCTTTAAGACAAGAAATGAATCTGCCCTTGACCACCATATTACAACTTTTTCTAAGTCTACTTTGGTTAGTTTTATCTTTATTTGTTGGTTGTTAATGTCTTCTAGGTCATTCATGATGTACATAGTGACTATGAGTGGCTAAGTATCTATATTCTGGGGTTGTAGCCATAGACGATGTTTAGTTCTTGACTTTTGACATTTATGCATGGTTTCTTTTGCTTACTCCTGTATTATTTTAATCTATACTACATAATCCGGCCAACTAGGTGGTAAATGAGTTGTTCACTCTGAATTCGGGAGATGTTGGAGTGGATAGAACGCAGTAATATAAGGAGCTTGGTCGACTAGGAAACTAGATTGATTCATGTGAGGGAGACCTATAACAACAACCCTTACACCTAGCTCGGTTCATAATATGGGAAGATAACATTAATGCATTTTTATTAGTCTGTCTATCCCCGCTTAACGATGCAGTTAGGCAGTAAATAATGGTGGGCCGACAGAGGCGTACAACCTTGTTCAGGCAATTTAAATCCCATGAATCAGTAGTAAGGAGCCCAAAAGATAGGTGCAAATGTTGAGACTAAACGGAATCGTTAAGGTTACAACCTTAGAATTGCTCATTTAGTTGATATCTTAATTAAAAAAAACCAATTTAGTTTAGAAGTAATTTAGTCATTTAATTTCTTACATAAATCTCTACATATTATTACTAAAAGCACTTCAAACGTGATAACTTGGATTAGTTGCTGATATCATTCAAATCCCTTGGGTTCGACAACCCATCTCCTTAGTCAAGGCCACTATATTAATTGTGAGACCACGTCCACTTGCGTGTGCTAGGGAGAAACAAGTTTTTGGCGCCATTGTCGGGGATTTGAAGCAAATTGGTTGATTATCTAAGTTGTCTTATTTTGTGGTGTTCGCTACATTTGACCTTGGTTGTGCTATTTTGTAGGTGATTAGTCTATAAACTAGAAGATCAGGATTCTTGCTTTCGTCAATCAAAGGGAAGAGCAGGGGTTCTATTTCAAACGCCGCCCATTGAACTCATTGAACAAAAGGATCAAAAAGAGGGTACAGTAGAAATTGATCCTATTGGAAAGGAAATGGCGACCACAAACCCATCTGCACCACCGAGATCGAGGCCAGTTCAGGATATAGCAACCCAAGAACCACTAATGTCACTAGCTATTTTCTCAAGGCAGATCCCCATGGTCAGTAGGAGTTGAAGTAGAACATGGTCCAGTTACTGCACTCTACTGGACTGTTCATCGGGCTACCACACGAAGACCCACAGGTCCATCTTCAGAACTTTCTAGAGATCACTGATAGCTTCATCCCCATAGAGGTGAACATAGACTATGTGAGAATGACCTTGTTCCCCTTCTCGCTATTGGCGGAATCACAGAGGTGGCTACAGTTTGAGCCACCAAACTCCATCACATCCTGGGATGATCTTGCCCGCAAGTTCCTCACGCGATTCTTCTTGTCTGGCAAAATAGCAAAACTAGGGAGTGAGATTCCAAGCTTCAAGCAAAGGCCTATAGAAAATCTATATCAAGCTTCGGACTGGTCTAAAACACTTTTGATCAATTGTCCGCACCATTGTTAAGCTAACGAGGTAATGGTCCATACCTTCATTGAAGGATTGGAACCTAATACCAAGATTCTCCTTGAATCAGCTGCAGGGGGATAGACATTGGAGAAGACATACGATGAATTGTATGCTCTTCTCAATAGGGTTGCTCAAGGAAACCCAGAACAGAATGGAGGATCAAGTCGACCGATAGTCCAAAAGCAGGATGGTGTGTTGGAGATTGATGCTATAACTACCCTATTGGCTCAAATGTCATCCATGCAGAACATGATGACCACACACTTCAATAATCTGGCATTGGGTCAACAACAATAAGCACCAGTAACAATGGGTCAACCACTAGCCCCAGTCAATATGGTACAACAGCAGCAGAATGGTTGGTGCGATGATCGCGGGGGAGGTGACCACACTGTTGAGTTCTGTGGAGCAAATCTTGAAGCAGTAAAATTTGTGGGCAATGCTAACAGAGGCAGATATCAAAGCTTCGAGAGCACATACAACCCAAATTAGAGGAACCACTTGAATTTGCCATGGGGTGGATGTCAGCAGAATCATGGGGCACCTCAGCAGAGACCACAGCGTGGTAATGCTTATCAAAATCAGCAAATGCAGCAACTTGCGAGGCAGGATAAAACAAATAATATGATGGACAGTGAGGTGCTGAGGTAAATTCTGGCAAACCAGAATAGACAAGAAGAGGACATGAGAAAGTAAAGATTACGTGCAACCAGGTGTAACGTGTCAAAGGTCACCGAGTCGTCGTAAAGGGGAATTTGAAGAAATAAACAGGATCTCTAGAACTTGGAGAAGCAGTTGGGATAATTGGCCAGTCGATTAACTCTAGGACTCAAGGGGGCCTACCAGGTATCACTGATCCCAACATGAAGCAAGTTAATGCAATCAACACAAGAAGTGGAAGGCCTTTGACTGAGTTAGTCCCAAAGAAGAAGGGAAGCTAATCCATGTACTGCCCAGAACATTAAGGCTGGCAATCCCAGCTCAACTGCTGATGAGGAAACTCTATTGCCTAAACCCCTTCTCCATTCCCACAGAAGCTGAGAAAGAAGGAGGATTACTGCTTCCATAAATTCATCGGGCTATTAAAACAAGTATAAATTAACTTACCTTTGATTGAAGTTTTGCAAGGGATCCCAAAGTATGCCAAGTATGTGCATATAAGACCGTGGCACTCACAGAGGCTTGTAGCTCGAGGATTCTTAATAAATCATATTTTTTAGCTAAGTTGAAGGATCCTGGGAGCTTTACTGTGTAAGTAACCATTGGGAACTGTCTGAATGCAAGAGGCTTGTATGATCTGGTAGCAAGTACAACCTCATGCCTAGCTCCATATTCTTAAAGTTAGGGCTTGGGAGGCCGAAGCCTACCACCATCATATTACAGTTGGCAGATCGGCCTGTGGCAAAGCCAGATGGTATGATTGAGAATGTCTTAGTCCAAATGGGATCTCTCATCTTCCCCGTGAATTTTGTCATCTTGGCTTTTGAACCGGACCCCGTGGTCCTATTCATTCTTGGGAGCCCATTCCTAGCTACAGGTGGGGCATTGATCGATGTTACATCTGGGAGGCTCACCATGAGAGCCCATGACAAAGTTGAGGTATTTGATCTCTACAAAGCAATGAAGCTACCGGTTGCATATAAAGATTTGACAGCCATCACAATGATAGACATCGCAGTTGCAGTGAGCCAAGTCGAGATCACAGACCCACTAGCCAGAGTACTGCTGAATCAAGGCCTAGTGGATGATGATGAGGCTAAGGAAATTGAGAATGTGTTGAACACTCACAAAATGTAAGCATGCTTAGGAAAATGGCTGAGCCATTGAACAGGGTGTTAGGACCACCACCCAAATCCTCAGTTGAAGAAGCTCCTCAGCTAGAGTTGAAGCCATTACCATCACACTTCAGGTATGAATTTCTTGGTGAAAATAATACTTTACCTGTAATCATGTCTGCTTCATTGGTTGTAGCCCTGATGGATGCTGTTGTGGCTGTTCTGAAGAAAAGAAAGAGAGCAATGGGTTGGTAGATGTCAGACATAAATGGCATTATCCCATCCCTTTGTATATAAAGGATTTTCATGGAAGAACGTCACAAGCCAGTGGCCCAACCACAGAGAAGATTGAATCCAAATTATGAAAGAGGTAGTGAAGAAAGAAGTGATCAAGTGGTTAGATGAAGGGATCATATCCCCAAGAAAGGAGGGATGACAATCATCACAAATGAAAAGAATGAGTTAATACCAACTAGAATGGTGATAGGGTGGCATATCTGCATGGATTACAGAAGGTTGAATGATACCACCAGAAAAGACCACTACCCAGTGCCCTTCATTGATCAGATGCTGGATAGACTTGTAGAGCAAGAGTACTACTGCTTCCTAGATGGGTATAAGGGATACAATTAGATCACCATTGCACCTGAGGACCAGGAAAAGACAACCTTAACATGTCCATATGGGACCTATGCTCTTAAACACATGCCCTTTGGTTTGTGAAATGCACCAACCACCTTTCAAAGATGCATGATGGCCATATTCCATGATATGGTGATGGACTTTGTAGAGGTGTTCATGGATGATTTCTCTATCTTTGGTGAATCTTTGAGAGGTGTTTACAGAATCTAGACAGAGTGCTAGCAAGGTGTGAGGAGAATGACCTTGTTTTTAATTGGGAGAAATGTCACTTCCTAGTTAAAAAGCGGATAGTCCTAGGGCACAAAGTGTCGAAAAGTGAGTTAGAGGTGGAAAGAGTGAAAATTGAGGTGATAGATAATCTACCTCCACCAGTGTCAGTCAAGGGAGTCTGAAGTTTTCTAGGACATGCGGGTTCAATCGCAGATTTATCAAGGATTTCTTCAAAATTTCGAAGCCATTTTTAGCCCTCTTGGAGAAAGAGCTACCCTTTAACTTTGATGCTTTTTACTTGCAGGCATTTGAGTAGTTGAAGAAGAAGCTAGTTGAGTCTCCAATACTGATAGCACTTGACTGAGAGCTCCCATTCGAGCTCATGTGCGATGCTAGTGATACAACAGTGGGTGCTGTGTTGGGGCAGCGCAGAGACAAAGTATTCCACTCCATATACTATGCCTGCAAAACTCTGGATATTACTGAGAAGGAGATGCTGGCGCTAGTGTATGCGTTTGACAAGTTCAAAGCATACTTGGTGGGGACCAAAGTCATTAAGTTTATCGATCATGCTGCAGTCAGATACTTGTTCAACAAGAAGGATGCTAAGCCCTGCCTGATTTGATGGATCCAGCTGCTCCAAGAGTTCGATATTGAGATTAAGGATCACAAGGGATGTAAGAATCAGATTGTTGATCACCTATCTTGGTTAGAAAATGATGCTCACATAGGTGAGCAAATGCAAATCAAAGAAAAGTTCCCAAATGAGCAGTTGCTGGCAATTGAAGTAGAACAACTACTATTGTATGCAAATATAGTGAATTACTTCGTGAGTGGTGTATTTCCTCCTGATGCAATTTATCAGTAAAGAAAGAGGCTAGCTTATGATGCAAAGGCTTATATCTGGGATGAGCCATATCTCTTCAAGCAAGGGGCAGACCGAATGCTGAGAAGATGTATTCCTGAGACAGAGATGTAGAAGATCTTAGAGAGGTATCATGCCTCTCCATATAGGGGCCATCATGGTGGTGAACGGACATTGCACAAAGTGCTGCAATCAGGTTTCTTCTGGCCTACTCTCTTCAAAGATGTTATATAGTTTGCTACGGCTTGTGATGCTTGCCAAAAGACTGGCACCATATCTCGAAGGCATGAGATGCCCCTAAACAATATCTTGGAAGTCCAGATCTTTGATGTTTGGGGCATAGATTTCATGGGCCCATTCCTATCATCCTTTGGCCATCACTACATCCTGGAAGCAGTGGATTATGTGTCTAAATGGGTGGAAGCAATAGCTCTTCCAACTAATGGTGCCAAGGTGGTACACAAGTTTCTAAAGAAGCACATCTTCACTCGTTTTGGAACACCAAAAGCCATCTTTAGTGATGGAGGCACACATTTCCTTAACCAAACAGTGAAGAATCTTCTGGCTAAGTACGGAGTAAGGCACAAAGTGTCTACAACTTATAACCAACAAATGAGTGGAAAAGTTGAGGTGTCGAACCGGGAGGTTAAGCAAATCTTGCAGAAGACAGTGAATGCCACCTGGAAAGATTGGGCTGTAAAGCTTGATGAAGCATTGTGGGCGTACCGAACAACATACAAGACCCTAATCGGCACATGTCCATACTAATTGGTGTATGATAAGGCTTGTCACCTCCCAGTTGAGCTCGAGCCCCAAGCCTACTGGGCGATTAAGAGGCTGAATCTAGACCCAAAGCTTACTGGCAAAAAAAGATTGGAACAACTAGAGGAGTTGGATAAGTTTCGGCTCCAAGCCTATAAGAATGTTAAGTTATACAAGGAGCAAATAAAGAAATGGCATGACCGGCAAATCATCAAGCGAAACTTTGAGCCCCGCCAATAGCTATTGCTTTTTAACTCTCGTTTAAAGTTGTTTCTAGGTAAGCTAAGATTGAAGTGGAGAGGACCATATATGGTGGTAGCTGTGACACCCCATGGTGCAGTAGAACTGAAGGATGAGACCTGCAACCAAACTTATTTGGAAAATGGTCAACGTGTCAAGCACTACTACGGTGAAGACACAACTAAGTTTGAAGAGGCCATTAAGTTGGCCAATGATGAATGAGTACATGGTGCGCCATGCCGAGATAGTAAATGAGGAGTTGCACGGGAGGCAACCCGAGGGGAGGTAACAAGTATCTTATTCTTCTTTATTTTATTAAAAAAAATAGATCCCATAATTAATTGTGAAAAATTGCATAAGTTTGAGTTTGCGACAGTGGTGCGTCGCGGATCCTGCGCATTTTTGTGCAGAAATTTTTCGTCCTCAATTCCCGATGATCCATTGGGTGTGTTTTGTATTTTTTGGTCAAATTAACTTGTTTTAGTGTTTTATAGCATATTCAACTATTCATGGGATTTTACGTGGTTCGGAGTTCAAAAAAATAATTTTGGAGCTCCGAACAGTGTGCATCTGCGACTGCACCGTAAGGCGGACACAACGTGGATGCCCACTGCTTGGGACACCTAGAACAAGCACAAAACAATAAAAATAAGGCACGGTCCGCGACTGCTCCGCGTCGGGGATATGCGTGGACACATGCCAGATTTTTCGTGTCCCCACGCAGCCCCCGCCTCTATATATAACCCAACCCAATTTTCCACCAATTTTCTTACCAAGTCCAACCCACAAATACTTCCTTAACCTATTCTCTCTCTTTCTTTCTCCCTCAAACACAAATATTTCAAATTAATCCACGTCGTCCACCATTTTTGTCAAGATCCCATCAAGTAGAGTGAATTCTCCAAGCAAGGTATGTAGTCTCTCCTCACTTTTGCTTAATTTTATTACTTAAAGTGGTGAATCCCTCTTGAATTTGGGGTGTAATTAAAGTGGGTTAAGTTGTTTGATGCTTCATCTTAGTTAATAGTTGTTGGGAGTGAAAATGTTTGGCCTAATTTCTTTATATACGTGGTTTTTGTGCTGAATTGTTGTGGGTGCAAACCCTAGGCCAAATTTGAGGGGAAATTTGGGAAAAATTGGGGATTTGGTATTCTTGTTCTTAAATTGTTGATTATGTGATACTATTGTGTTGGGATTTGCAAAATTTCTAGTGTGGGATTGAATTCACTGTTTGCGGGGGTTAAATTGCTTGAAGTTTCTATTGTGAATAATGGGCTGAACTTATGATTGATGAGACTGCCGGTTGAAAGTTTTGGGGTGGTTTTGGTTGCCTTGAAATAGGGTATGTGCTGTTACAACATCGTCACAAGTAGCTCGCATGATATTGGGAAGTCTGAGTACCTTCTATATATAGGCTTGAATCTAAATGTGTGGTCGGGGTGTAGTTCACTAAGTAGTAGGGGCTATGTTGCTTATGTATTGATTTTGGGCGTGTTTTGTGTCTACAGGTTATTATGTCTTCTCATACACGTCGATCAGGGCATTCTAATAGGGTCGGGGCCTCGAACACTATGTGAAGGGCTAGGGACATACCAGAGTGCCCAGAGCTTCAGAGAGAAAGGGCCAGCAGGTCCGGCTTGGAGTGAAAGCTATTTATCCGGAGGGGAAGCAGTGGTACAAATCCCACAATGAGTCCAAGTACTACCCGGATGTCCCTGTAGATGCTGACTCTTTAGGCCAAGAGTACCCCCCCCCCTGTCTGCACCGTTGCTTGGAGCTACGACTGAATTTCTTATTCGAGGAACTTTGTCCTTGCAATATCAGTCTGGTCCAGGAACTTTATGCTAATATGAGTAAAGAGTTGCGGACCCAGTCAGTCATCATTAGAGGAGTGGAGGTGAATATTCTCCACTTGCCATTAACAGGATCCGTGGCACTTTCGACGACATTCCCGCGGGTCTTTTCTAGGAGCTCTACCTTCATCCACCATACCAGGCCATCCGACACGCACTCACCGGGGTGAATTCCACTGCCAAGTGGATTCACCATGCTGATAAAGGTTATCATCTCTCCTTCCCTTTCACCCTCATGAAGAGGGAAGCGCGAGTCTGGGCCAAAATTGTGACCCACTCTTTTTTTCCTGGATAATACTTCACCACTGTCATGAGGGATCGAGTGTGTATTACTTATGCGTTGATGACGGGAATGGACCTGAACTTCGGCGCCATATTCAGAATAGCTATGTTGAAGGCCAAAAGACACAAAGGATGCAAATATGCCTTCGGTGGCCTTATTACTGAATTATGTCAAGGTAGAATATTGCCCTAACATTTATGCCCCCCTCCCAATGTTGTCACAAATATTAAGGGGCCTGAAGTGGCCACAGGCCCATTACTCACCATCGCTGAGAGGTGCCACCGTGATGAGTTGATTATGGCCCGTATGCATGGGCTTGAGATGTTGAGGCACAGTATTAGCGGCTGCCCATCCACACCTGAGGAACTCCAGGAGGTCGAGGCTCGATACCCACTTAATGCCTATGCAAATGCGGTGCTGGGCATCGATCCTAAATTTTCAGAGTCCATAGAGTATGACGTCCCTACAGATCCTGATGAGGTACATGCTGAGTCAGACTTGAAGGGGGATGACATAGAGAAGGAGCCACCTGTCTATGTTGGGGGTGAGCCCATTCTGGGAGGGCCTGAGGATTGAGCCCTGTGCTTCCCACTTTAGAGGTTTTGTATGGTTAGCACTGAGGGCAGTGCTAAGTCTAAGTGTGGGGTAGGATGATTTTGTTGAATATGTTTCATTTATGTTAGTTTGGCATGTATTAAGACTCTTTTTATTTCCGAGCTATGTTGTTATGTTATGTTTTATGTTGGACATTGTTTCTTTTACTTTGGATCTGTAATTATTGACTGTGAGATGCATGAATGCTTGAATGAGAATGTTCTTATGATGCATTATTTTAGTGGTAGTACTTATATTTTGAGACTTGTGGTTATGGTGTGAATAGCAGTAGTCATAGTCGAGTGACGGGGCCCTATGATGAATGAATGACGACCTACCTAAGGGCATTCGTCAAATTGATTCTCATCTAGAATGTGGTAGTTGTACAAACGAGCATTACGTGTCGAGCATGTGAACCTAGTTGATAATCACGTGAACCCCTAGTAAGCAGATGCTTGACTTTTGTAAGTCATGAATGTGTATATGCTTAATTGTGAATTCATCTGAATACCATGATAGTGGCTCTAGTGCTAGCCTTATGATGAAAGTGTGCCAAGAGTGAGTGAGAAAAATTGTAAGTCTCTGTTGCAATAGCTTTTAGAACTTGCCCGGTATGTAGATTGGACTTAGAAGGAATTAGAATTAGAGGAAAGGATTTAGGCATTTCTTCGGTTGCATAATATTATGACAGTATTATATCCACCTAATGAAATTATCCTTAGTTAGCCCTTTTGAGCCTTAGCCTGTTCTTTGGTTAGCTATATTTCAAGTCGATCCCTTTTATTTGGTTAATTACCCATGTTTGATCCTAATTACTTAGAGCTTTAGCATGATGATCTAGAGGAGAGGGAACTTGAATAGACACCCAAAGGCTGAGTAGTAGTAGAGTTAAAAAAAATAGCCAACTAGTGCTGATCCACGACTAGTGTGTGTCGGGGAACAAACGCACAGGCACACTGGTTTGGAATAAAAAAATAAATAGTTGTTCTTTTAAAATTCCTATTTTATTTATAGGAATGAATGTTTTGTAAATAGTATCGAGTATTTCAAGTCTTATATAGTAAAGATGTAATAAAGGTTGTTGAGTTAGGGAGGATTGAAAGTGTTGAAATAGGAGAAGTGTAGGTGTAAGCTAGGAGTGCTTGGGAGTTAAGCATTGTCAGCCATATCCGCAAAAGTATCCCACCAGCCAGCAGCCTACAGTACAACCAAATAAAAGACCTATGTGATCCTTTAAGGAAGATCCCAGCTAGCTCTAAGTCATACATTATGGGCAAGCCTATGGGACCTAGAAGCAACATGAGACATCTTTTCGGAGAGATAGAGTTGTTTTTGTACCCATTTTTAATCTTCTATCTAGGTTCTTAGTGGTCTGCATGGGTAATTATTCTGGGTGAGGGCACATAATCATCAAAGGTCAATAACTAGATGAGTTGTTAAATACTTTGCACGAGTCCACTTTTATATATGAGTGCTAGGAGTGAGTGGATTCTGCTAGGGATCTTGAGAATTGTTCTCCATGGTTCAAAGAGTTCGGTTGTATGATGTTCGTTGTGCATAATGACATAGGGAGTTCCGTGCATGTGTCTTAATTTGTCCGAGGACGTACAAAGCTCTAAGTATGAGGTGGTGATCTTAGGTGTAATTATACGCCTAATTAGCCAAAAATACCCATAAATGGAGCCTAGTTAGAGGGTAAATTCATAGTGAAGGCGTTTTTAATTTGTTTTCTCTTATTTTGCTAACAGGAGGCCAAATGCGTTGTTTGGGTGTGTTGTTGCAGGTTTTGCTCAAATTATGAAAGTCCAGAGTCACATCTGGATTTGAAGGAAGAACACAGCCCGGGATTTAGAAGATAAAAATTAGTTGAAGCCGCAAAAAGACTAAAGTTTGCATCGCAGACTTAGGATGAAGCTGTGGAAGCTGAAAAATGAAGGAAAAAAGGTGCAAAGAAGAAAAATAGGCACGCTCTGCGTCATGGACTTGTGCAAAAGATGGGAAAACTTGTCCAGTCAGCAAAATAAGCGAAAACCCAGTGAAACAAGAGGTCTGCATCATGGACTTGAGAATGCAAAGTGAAAATTCGAGTTACAGGATTTTTAATTATATTCTATCAAAAACGTTAGGTTTTTATATTGGCTTTTATGCAAGAACAGAAAGAGAGAGAGTGAGAACTGAAAACCTTTTGTCTAAGGTTACTTTGGTTAGTTTGATCTTTATTTCTTGGTTATTAATGTCTTCTAGGTCATTCATGGTGTACGTTGTGACTATGAGTGGCTAAGTCTCCATATTCTGGGGTTGTAGCCATAGACGATGTTTAGTTCTTGACTTTTGACATCTATGAATGGGTTCTTTTGCTTACTCCTGTATTATTTTAACCTATATTGCATAGTCTGGCCAACTAGGTGGTAAATGAGTTGTTCACTCTGAATTCGAGAGATGTTAGAGTGGATAGAATGCAATAATACATGAAGCTTGTTCGACTAGGAAACTAGATTGATTCTATAAGGGAGACCTGTGACAACTGCCCTTACACCTAGCTCGGTTCATAATATGGGAAGATAACAATAATGTATTTTTATTGGTCTGTCTATCCTAGCTCAACGATGTAGTTAGGCAGTCAATAACGGTAGACCCGCAGAGGCGTCAAACCCTATTCAGGTAATTTAAACTCCGTGAATCAGTAGTGAGGATCCCAAACATAGGTACAAATGTTGAGACTAAATGGATTTGTTAAGGTTACAACCCTGGAATTGCTCATTTAATTGATATCATAATAATTAAAAAAACCAATTTAGTTTTGAAGTAATTTAGTCATTTATTTTCTTTACATAAATCTCCACATATTATTACTAAAAGCACTTCAAACATGATAGCTTGGATTACTTTTTGATATCATTCAAAACCCTTTGGTTTGACAACCCGGCTCCTTAATCAGGGCCACTATATTACTTGTGAGACCACATTCCCTTGCGTGACTGGGAGCAACAATGGTGATATGATATAGGCATAGAGTATGTGTTAGTACTTGGAATGTACTAAGTATGCGGGGTGCAATACAACAAAGACATAAGCCATATATAGATAATGGATATAATCTCAAAATGACATGTTTGATCAATGCTTGTAATGAAACATGCATGTAAATCATTTAACTTGCATAAATATAGATAATGGATATAATCTCAAAATGACATGTTTGATCAATGCTTGTAATGAAACATGCATGTAAAACATCTAACTTGCATAATATATCATACATATGGAGAAGACCTTAACCGACATAGACCAAGCAGTTACAACTTGAAATCCAAGGCATGACAACCACTCGATACAGGTGACTGGGCATGATACCCCCCGGCGAACTGTGGTCTACTTGCCAAGGCAAATCAAATATGATAACATGAACTAGATGGATCCACTAGTATAGCAAAGGTAAAATATATAATCCAATGGTGGTACATAGTTTAGAGACTAAAGTCTTTATATAAGGACCTCTTGTGTTGAGCCCCTAGCCTCAAACGGTGCTAAGTCTAATCCCACGGAATACTTGAAATAATCATACTTTAATCATAACATGAATAACTTGTAAGAGACTTGATAGATTGACATGAGTAGCTCATTATATGCTTGACCTCTTCTAGTGAGCTTAACTTGAATATGAGAGTAAATAATAATTATACATGATCCCTTGCTTTGACATGAATAGCTCACAAGAGGTTAAAATTTTGAAATAGGGCTCAACTCGGTACTTGTAAAATCGTAGATACTTTTCATGAATTTAATACTTGCCTGAAAGTCCTTAATCATCATGAAATCACTTGACTTATAAATCATGTAATAGTTCATCAACAACATGAGAATCCTTGTCATGTAATTTTATCAAAAACATGGTGGACATATGTCCATGTACCTAAAATCATGCATTTCAAGAGTAGTAAGATCAACCCATTTCAGAAGCATTCAAATCAACCCACCAATATTATAGTAAAACTCCAATATTTTAAGAAAGTATTATATTTTAAGATATATAGGAAAAATAATTAGTTTAAATCATTCTTAATCAACCCACCATGGTAATACTTAATATCAAACCCCAACAACCTTTTGGCATAAAATATCATTTCTTACAAAATCCATATAGAGGACATATGTATAGTGCATACTAATATCATCATAAACAAGAGTTCATAAAATTCTCAAAAATAATCCATAAATCCATAAGTACCACATAATACTTTACTTCATGATAATGCGCAAAATAAACCATAATAGAATGCATAGTAGTAATACCATATTCAAGAGTTCATAAATAACCATAAAGATTCATAAGCTTCATGTAGTGAGAAAGGAGAAATGGCTGGACTTGTGGGAAGGAAGGTTCCCACGATCAAACTCACATACATAAACTTTGAAGTTTCTCGAAGAAGATCGGAGGAAGACTTGGGGCTTGAGTTGGATTCTTCAATTTCAATGTTGGTCCTTGAGATTTCTTGAGATTGAATGGAATATTGGGTGATGTTTTGGAGAGAATTTTAAGAGGGTTTTGAGGTTCATAGGGGTGAAAATGGCTAAGGAAAAGGGGTCATTCACATTTAAATGGGCATTGGATTATTACCCAAATGCCCTTGGATGGAACAAGCAAATTGGGAAAAAATTACACTCGTCCTCGTCCAGTCCACAACGTGGAGGAAAAATTTGAGCTAGTCCACGCTCAAGCCTAGTCGCGCCTGGGGCGCGGATGCCCACTAGAAATTGTTAATTAGCAAAAACTATTTTTCGCTATGGGTCTTTTAAAATTTGGGTTTTACCCATTTCCCACTCAATTTTACCCCTGATCAAGAATATGAAGTTGGATTTCCAAAATCACGCACGATTTTTTAGATATAAGAAAAATACAATTATGGATCATTTTGGAGCAAATGAGGGGTGTTTCACCTGGGGACCTCAACTGTTATTCTAGGAGGCCACTAGCTGAGTGAGCATGGTAATGGCTCTCCTAAAGTTTGCCTCTGTGGTGGAGGCTGATGTGCAGGAGGTGCCTATGGAACCTCAGCAGTTTTGGCAGGTCGACCCCATCTCTTCGTCCCTATCTAAGTAGGGACCTCTGATAGGGGATTCTCAGCATTTGGGGCTGAGGCATTTCTTTGGGCAGCAGTACGTTTTGGAGGCATGATCTGCAAACGTGCAGCGCACGAATTAGAAGAGAGTTTTCATAGAGCTAAACTCTATCACACGAACTCAGAATATAGAAGAAGGGTAACCATTCCAAATATTCTATAGCCTCTTGCTGAAGAAGTGTGGTGCACAACACACCCATAAACAAGACTCTACTAGACACGGCTTAATAGACTCCCTAGGACTCTTGAACTCTGTGCTCGGAGACCAAGTATGTCACACCACGGGAGGGTACCCTAGACGTGGTCGGCACTCAGAGACTATTGCTAGTTCCCAAGTGAACCACCTGGCCTCAAGACAGTCATTCAATCATCTATACAACAAAAAGTATCAAACTTTAAGTTATGCAATAATGGGCATCTCAAATCAATCAACTCATACATCAATTAAAAAAGGTCATCGACCATCAAATTAAACTCAACACCTATGGCATAAAATAGAATTAGGAAAACTCAATTTTAAAAAGGGGAAAGACCTCAACATCCAAACCATCATCTCTATATCTATGAAGCCGCTACTTTTACCATCTAGGAAGGTACCATGTCAGGAAATGGCTACCACAAACTCAATGAACTAACTTGAAATGTAAAGAAGAAAGTAAATGGCATCCTCTTAATGCAGGGAAGGACTCACCACTATCTTTAACTAGGAGTGCTGAACCTCAACGACGCGTCTGTTGCAGTCCTCTATCTTCCGTATCTACATCATGAAATGATGCAGCACCGAGTGACATCAGTATGTGAAATGTACGGTATGTAAAATAGCTAAATAACAACTATAAGTAGAAGTCACATGAAATAATCTCAACTTACAAGATACACACTCATAATGATAAGCATTCCTATCCGGTAAGGATAAGAAATAGATATTAACTCGTCAACATCAATCAAGACTCAAGTCATCAACTCAACATCAAAGTACTAATAGTGAGGAACCTAGTTGGGAGTTTCTCGTACCTAGAACCATCACCTATGAGTCGGTGATGATACAACAAAGCGATATTGTTGCGGCATCCGCCCAGTACCTTGCTGGGGTGAAAGGGCGTGGCATTAGTGGATCCATAATAACACCAAGTCCACTTTTGGGACTAAGGAAACACCTATTTTTTACGGTCCAATCCTCTCCTACGCTGGCTACATAGTTATGAGTGCAAGCGGGACTTACTCTTACTCATTTCGGTGCTTGATACCTCTCCCAAGATTCAATATGCTCAAAAACATCATACATCAAGATTCCTCATCATTCCATCTCTTTCGGATGAGGGACATCAACTCATCTCATCAATTATTAACTCAATGAATTAAGAACATTCTTTTAAGATTAAGTTCAACTTTTTAAACACTTTAAAGACATCAATCTCATCAACATCTTCATCAACACACTCACTTCAGGACCGAAACAACAACAACAAGCACATTTATATCGTCAGGCTCTATACATCAAACCCTAAGTTCATTCCTGTAATCTTTAACAAAGAAATCATGTAAAGTTTTATATAATAATTCAAATAAGCCATTTAAGCAATAATTTAAGTTTGTGATGATCATCAACTTAAGAAAATACATAAGATATGTATAATTTTCAATAGAATATTCAAGAATGTAACATATAGAACTCATCACCTTCAACTATCAACTTACTTCAATCAATAGGGCACATGGAAGAACAATTCCATGTTTTGGGTTAGCCTTACATACCTGGGATGAAGAATAACTTAAGCTTCTTCAAGGAATTGACCCAAATCTTGAAATCCTCAAGCTTTCTCTTCTTTCTCTCTTAAGAATTCGCACTTAGAAGCTAGGGAAAATGGGTTTTTAAACACTTAATCCGAAGAAAATGACCCTTATACACATTTTTGGGACTTAGGAAGGGTTATAGAATGACCAAAATTTCCTTCCTGTAATAAAAGAATAAAATTTCACCTGTAACACCATGTCCGCGTCGCGCCTCGCGGGCATGTGTATTTTCGCGAAATTCTCAGAATACGTCCTTTTCAGAAAATTGAATAAAAATACCAATTGTAAGTTCGTGCCCTAGGCGCATCGCGCCCTGGGTGCGCAATTATACTAGTTGGGATTTAATTATAAAAAATTATCTTTGACTTGGTTGCTCTAAAATTCGACCGAGACCATTTTTCCCATTCAATTTTTCGTGCTGATCGCAAATCCGATCTCTGATTTTCTATTGGAGCTTGAGAAGACGTGTTACGCGCACTATCCCTTTGTAGGGGTATTTCGGTAATTTTATAGGGCGTCACATGGTCAAAAAATCCCATACCGAAAAAAGTAGCAGAAATCTAAAAATTAATACATGAAACCGTTCCCCAAGTAACAAGGAGTTTAACAGTGAAAACCATTCGAACTCAGAGTTAAAATAAGGGAGAAATCATCAATAATAGTTTAGAAATCAAAATCCTAAAAATTTTCAAATTCCACCATTAATAATCCAAAATTTTAAGTTAAAAACACAAATTGATCAATGAAAATCAATGAAATAAGTTAGTTACTCAATTGATTGTCCTTGAATATCCTCGAAATCCCTCTCTAAAACGAAGTTTGGAGTATTAAAAATGGTCAAAACCTGTCTTTTAAAAAGAACACTGTTCAGGGAATATTTTACACTTCGCGAACGTGGATAATTATCCGCGAACCACGAACGTGGAGAGTACACACCGTGTACTCCTCTAACCCGGAGACCTCCTTTGTGAACATGGAGGTTAAGAACCTTTACACTCCACGAACGCGGACCCACATCTGCGAACACGGAGAACAAATTTTAGTACACCAAATTCAACAATAACCAACATAGCAAAATTACGAAATAGACCCTCGAGATTCATTCAAAACCCTGTGAACACAAACCAAATTTGTAACCCTATCAAAAACAACGTTCCGGACTCGATGGAACCATCAGAATTCGATTCCGAGGTCCTCAATCCGGAACCCGAGAAAGGTCATATAAACTAGCTTAGGACTTAAATACTCAAAATATTCAAGAAAGCTCTAAAAATTACAACGAAATCATTTCTAGAGTAAGTTTCATTATTCGAAACCGTCGGAACTGACGAAATTTCGATTCGAGCCTCCGAACACTGAATGTTGACCAAAGTCAAACTTATGATCCAAAATGAACTAAAAATGCAACTTTGGGTCTAAAATCTCCGTTTTAACTCCAAATTCAGTTCTGCAAGTTCTCTTAGACCAGATTTGACATTTCGGAGCAGATAGAATCAACTGAATCAAATGCAGACGCACGAATATCAAAATAACCTTAAAACTCAAAATTTTCAACTTTAAGCCTTTTAAAACTCTTTTTTTGGGCAAAACTCCAACTTTTCATAAGGGTTTTCAAAATCCAACTTTTAGACTTGAAAAAAAATGACTCAAGACAACTTTCGAGAAGGAGAAAATGATAATTTGGTTGAAAATGTCAAAAATAACCTTCGAGGTCACTACAGTAATCTTCTATATTAGTCTTTTGTGGTATTTTACATTTATTTTAAAAAATATCAACTGAACAGAATATAGAATTTTATTACTTTAGATGGTGAATTATTTACGACAATATAGTTGTTCATCACATGACAATGTTAAGTTTTCAGTTACGCTAGACTATGAAATATTTTTTCATGAAATTATAAAAGACTTAGAGTTAAAAGACTCTAAAAATTCTCTACTTTGAAGTCTTTCTAAATATTCAATGTAGGTAATATAAAAAATAATTAATACAAGTGGAGGTATGTTTTATACTTCATGCATTTCAATTTATTTGTTTACTTTTTTTTTAGTCTATCTTTTTTTAAAAAAAGAAAAAAAACATGTTTTCTCATTTTTTATAATTTTTTAATTCTAATTTTCACATGACATATTTAACAAGATTAAAATGCATGATATTTTCTACATTCCTTTATTTAAAAACATAAGAATGAAAACTCTTTTTTACTTTTTTTAAACTCTCCACCAAGTCAAAATCAGCAAACAATTAAAGCGATAAAAATAATATGTTTTATAATAAATTTCTAAAATGTTATTTATTTAAATAGTAGATAAATTTTAAATTGCTTCTTTAGTGACAAGTAAAAGCCATTTATTTATATAAATAACAGAAAATACGACAAAAGTAAAACTTAAATATACACAAGCATGCACTTATCTACCTAAAAAATACATATCTATATTTAATTACATATGATATTAAAATAACTATCATAATAAAATTCATAAAAAGATTATATAGATTACTTGTAAAGTAATCAAACTTAAATTTTAACTACAAATCAAATTTCAAAAATTAAAGAATAAAATATGATATGTGATATTAAAAAAGATATTACACAAATGAAAATATCAAGAATAAGATACACATTGCATATGATAAAGAGAGAGAATGTACTGTTCAAATTTGTGGGACAAATTTGATTTTTTAAAGCAAGAATGTAAATATTTTTTTACCAATTTTAATTATTATTATTTTTTAAAATAAAAAGATGGAATTATAGAGCGTGAGAGTCAGACACCTCATTATGGCATTTTCGTTCAAAAATGAAATTATAACAGAAGGGCGTCTTTTTGTTGGTGCACCGAAAATAAAATAAATAACAGAACGGCGATGGTTGGGGCTAATTCGTAGGAGTATAAAACAAAAGAATCCGACATTTACATAAAAGCGAAATGACTATATCGGCTGGCTCAGGGGAGAAATTAGAATGTACATCTCATCATACAAAACGTGAACTATTTAGCGGACACGCTGCTTCACTTTTTCTTTTCTTTAAAAATAATTCGACAAACAACTTATGTTACTCCTGAGAAACATTTATTTTCTTCCAAAAGTTTATTCACATACCTCATATTTTAAAATACACACTTTTGGCTTCACAAAAATTTGATAAACAAGCAGTACTAATATTTTTGTGTAAAGTTACTTTCTTTTAATCTAGTCATGTCATCTGATATTAATTGTCATATTTTTCTTTTACACATCTATTAAGAAATCATAAATGAAAAATAATTTTATTATTGTACTTTTATCTCTCTAGTTAAGAACGAGACTAATAACATATATGGTCAAATTTTTAAATTAAGCTTAGTTTAAAATTATTTTTCAAAAAAATCCTTTTGGTGGAAAGCGATTTGTGTTTGGCTAACAAATTTAAAAAGCACTTTTGAGGAACAATTTAGAGAGTGTTTGGATTAGCTTAAAAGCTGGTTTGTTTAAAAAGCACTTTTGAGGAACAATTTAGAGAGTGTTTGGATTAGCTTAAAAGCTAGTCAAACCTGCTTTTAATCTCTTTTTAGCTTTTAAAAATGTTTGACAAATCTTAAACTAACTTAAAATAAGTTAAAAATAATTTAAAATAAATCAAACGTTAGAAGTTGATCTCCCCCAACTTTTTTCTTTTTAGCTTAAAAGTTGTTTATGTTTGACCAACAAATGTACTTTTTTATCCATAATGTTTGCTTATATTTTCTATATTATTTTACTTCTACTTTTTATTTTATTCTTTTCTTTCATTTTTTTTTTAAATTTGGCTCTTTCTATTTTTTTTTCCCATGCTCTTTCTTTCTTCCTTTTTTTTCCTTGTTTCTATTTTTTCTTCTTTTTCTTGCTCTTTCTTTCCTTTTTTTCCTTCTAAATTATTTTCTCCTTATTTTATTCTTTTTATAAATTATTTATGGTAAATAAGAAATATAGTCATTACTTATTACAAATATAATTTAAAAAAACTCAAATATGTCATGTATTTTATTAAAATTATATATTTTAAATATTAAAAATAAC
>JAPFFP010048900.1:0-31986 GCA_026153255.1 Solanum medicagineum
TCTCCTCATTTCAGTGCCAAACATGTATACACTCAACCCTCATAAGCGCTAGATGCACATATAGCCCACTAATGCGAAATTCAAGCACATTTAAAAATTAGCGTCAATTCGTCCAAACCATGTCATGTTTCATTTGAATTGTACTAGTAGTGTAAGGTGTGGGGTGTTGCAAGGGGAAAGCTCAGTCCTAGATTCATTGGCCCATTTGAGATTTTGAGGATAGTTGATGAGGTGGCCTATGAGTTGGCTTTACTATCGGGATTAGCTTCAGCACATTCTATTTTTCATGTTTTTGTGCTGTACATTCCTGATGAATCCCAAGTGATCTCTTATGATTCGATTGAATTGGGTCCAGATTTTTCCTTTGAAGAACGCTATATTGGACAGGCAAGTCCGAAGATTGAGGTGCAAATATATACTTTCTGTGAAGGTTTTGTGGCGACACCATTATGTTGATGAGGCTACTAGGGAGTTGGAGTCCTATATGAGGGCCAGATATTACAGCCTTTTTGAGGCTTCAGATACTCTCCTTTCTCTTATGTTCGAGGATGAACATTATTTTTAGTGACGAATGGTGCACTGACCTGGTTGGTTATTTTTGGCTTTATCTAGAAAAATTACTATTTTACTCTTTCCTAAGTTGATCTGGGCCTATTTTAAACTATTTGTATTGTTGGAACTGAAATCCAGGTTTAAAAAAAATGAAAACTATGAGTTTTAGCATATTTTGAAGCTTAAGTTGTCGAAAAAATAAATTTTTATATCATTATAAGTTTTGCATGTCGAATTATCCATCAAGTCTATTAGCTCTGGAACGTCAAAAATGGTATATGAGAAGTTACAGAACTTAATTCATAGTTAAAATAAGTTTTTAGGCCCAAAGTTGTGTAATCTAGATTTTAGTTCTTCCCAAAATTTATTTAGTTCTTTTCGGAACTAAAATTTGACTTTGGTCAACATTCAAAGTTCAGAAGCTCGGATCGAAATTCTGATAGTCCCAGTAGTTTCAAATGGTGAAACTAACGCTGAAATTGGTTTCGTCATAATTTTTGGAGTTGTTGATGATAGTTTTGGTATTTTGAGTTTTAAACTAGTTTATGTGAGTTGTATCGGTAAATGTGGTGAGGAGGCCTTGAAATAGATTTTTGATGATCCGTTGAGTCTGGATCACTGTTTATGGTATGGATACTGTCACGACCCAAGCCCAGGGCCTAGACGTGACACGACAAATGGGGAACCTGAACGGACCCCAAACAAGCCTCTTAGCTTATCACTCGCACATCTTTGGTCACGGAAGCAAAATTAAGCATCACAAGACATAATTAAAAGGGGAAGCGGGACTAAGGTGAAGTCTTGATATTTATAAAAGCATAAAAGAGTCAAGCTCATAGTATAAACATAATATGGTATCCAACAACACCTCTAACTTAGAATGGAGTGGGGCCAAGACACTTCCCAGGCTCTCCCTCAAAATAATAAGTGTTCAACATGAAGAAGTCTCAACATAGCAAGAATAGCTTAGATATTGCCCTCGGACTTGAGGACTCACTAATGCTTTTCTCCGAATTATGAACTAGCTACGTGAAGGATGATCAAAAGGAGCTCCAGTCCCTACATGGTAATATCATGTAGGCATAGAGTATGCGTTACTATGCTTGAATGTCCTAAGTATGCAGAGTGCAATGCAACAAGGGAATAAGTCATCATATTCGAAATGCATACATATAAGAAATAAATATAATCTCAATACGACATGTATGATCAATGCTTGTAATAAAACATGCTTAGTAAATCATTCAACTTGCATAATATACCATACATATGTGGGAGGAGACTTTAATCAACATGAGTAAGACCAAGCGCGGTACAACTTGGAATCCCGCTGAATACCCCTCATCAGTAAAGAGGTGGTCTACTTGCCAAGGTAAACCATACTTCACCTTATGAGAACATGATCGATTTCGTGTGAAGCAACCCTCCTTACGGGAACATGACCCATTTCGGAAAGGATTTCATGATAAAGTGCACTAGATGGATCCACTAGTATAGCAAGGGTAATAATCATTATTCTATGGTGGCATATAGTTTGAGGAAAGGAGTATGGACCCTTGAAGATAGTCCATGTCGACATCCAATCCCTCAGTGCTAAGTCTAATCCCACGGAATACTTGAAATAATCATACTTTAATCAGAACCTGAATAGCTTGTAAGAACATGACTTGAGTAGCTCATAAACATGCTTGACCTCTACTAGTGAGCCTAACTTGAACACGAGAATAGATAATAATCATATATGAACCATTGCTTTAAGATGAATGGCTCATCAGAGGTAAAAATCTTGAATGTAGGGCTTAACTTGATTCTTGTAAAATCATAGATACTTCTGATGAATTTAATACATGCTTGAAAGCCCTTAGTCATCATGAAGCCACTTGACTTGTACATCATGTAATAGATCATCAATAACTTGAGAATTCTTGTCATGTCATTTTATCAAACACATGGTGGCTTCATGATATTTGTTCAAAACCATGCAATTCAAGAGTGAAACAAGATGAGTAAACTCAAAGTAAATCAACCCACCAACATGTAGTAAGACCCTCATGTACTTTGAAATCCATCACAAAAGCTCATAATAGTTCATAGTTTCATAGCTCAAAACATGTATAGTCACAATAGACAAATCATTTCATGGAATAAGCTAGTCATGCATAATCAAACCATACTTCATAAAACCCCCCAACATAATTTATGTTCATAATCCATAATAAAAGATACCCATAGGTAATATAACTTGAAAATATGCAATTTTCATGAAAAGGGAAGGTTGGGCTCCATGGGTAAAAGGACCCATGGATGAAGACCCACATACCTTAAACCTTGAATTCCTTGAGGTGAACTTGAAGTAGATTTAGAGCTTAAAATGAGTCCTTGAGTTTCAAAATTGAGCTTGAAATCCTTAGATTTGAGTGAGAGGTTTGATGAAGTCTTGAAGAGGTTATAGAGAGGGTTTTGTGAGTTATAGAGTTGAAAAATGGCTAAGTATGGGAGATTTCACGTTTAAGTGGGCATGGGCCACCAAATTCCCTTGGGTGAATTTAGAAAATCAAGGAAAATGTTACACTACTTCGTGCCCCTAGCTTGACGTTGACCAATCGCGCCCGGAAAAAATACATTGCTGCGTGCTCCTGGCGCATGGTGGCCAGGGCGCAGACAACCACTGGAATTCAGAAATTAGCAAAAATTATTTCTCGCTACGGGTATTCTAAAATTCAGGTTATACCAATTTCCACTCAATTTCCCCCTGATCGAGAATATGAAGTCGGATTTTCGAAATCACGTACGGATTTTGAGATATATGGAAATTACGATTATAAGGCATTCCGAAGCACATGAGGGGCGTTTCAATATCTCCCCCTTGGGAACATTCATCCCCGAATGTCCAAGAAACATGTGTAAAAGAAGTAATTAGGAACATTCCAGCCCGACATGAATGCAACAAATGCACTTAAACATCATTTTCAAGTCTCAACATGAAGGTCAAACTCCACCATAATCTTGTTACCATTAACATGAATGCATGCAAGATGACATGAAGGCGGAAACTTAAGACTTGAAATCATATAGGGGACTTAAGTTATTACCTTCGGCTTGAGTAGAGTGGAAGAGATATGGTATCGCTTTTTCATGTCCGCTTAGCTTCACATGTGGTACTTTCAACTTGTTGATTCCTCCAAAGGACCTTGATGGAAGCTGCATCTTTGTTTCTCAACCTCTTCACTTTTTTATCAAAAATATCCACTAGGACCTCCTCATAGGTCAAATTATCTTTAACAACACCCATAACCTCTAAGGGCACTATTGTACTTGGGTCACCCACATACTTTCTCAACATGGACACAAGGAAGAACGGATGAACCATATTTATCTCCATAGGCAACTCCAACTCATATACAACCTTACCAATCCTCCTTAAAACACTATAGGGACCCACAAACTTTGGGCTCAATTTCCCTTTCTTGCCAAACTGGACCACCCTTCATAGGTGAGACTTTCAAGTAAATTCAATCACCAACCTTAAACACGAGATCCCTTCTTCTCACATCGGAGTAGGAATTTTGCCTACTTTGGGCCGTCCTCAACCTCTCCCTTATCAATCTCACTTTCTCCAAAGCTTCAACTACCAAATAGGGTCTTAATAAAGCCATCTCACCCACATCAAACCACCCACCAATACACCTCCCTCAAGTCTCTATACATTTGTAGAAATCGGGAAGAATCGAATAGGATGAATCATGTTCGTCCTTCAAAATCACATCCCTCAACCCATCAACATTAAGCACACAAAACCTACCTTGGTACCCAAGGGCACCATCTCTTCCTAGGGAGAAATCCTCCACTTTACCATGCTTCACCAAAGTCTTTAACTCTAGCAAGGCGGGGTTAAGATCTTGTTTTGACTTGACCTCCTCAATCAAAGAAGATTTAGAACAATCAACAACCACCACACCACCATTTTCAACTTCATCCAACTTAACCCCCAACCTAGCCAACCGGTAAACCTCTCTAGCCACCTCCATGTTACAAACATCAATATGACCTAGACTACCCATGGACACTCTACTTAGATCATCGGCCATAATATAGCTTTGTTGGGATGATAATGCACACTCATGTCATAATCTTTAAGGAGCTCCGACCACCTTCTTTGTCTCAAGTTAAGATCTTTTTGTGTGAACATATTGGAGACTCTTGTGGTCGGTAAACACGTCAACATGAACCCCATACAAATAGTGACACCAAATTTTCAATGCAAACACCACGACTGCCAATTCAAGATCATGGGTGGGATAATTTCGCTCATGAACCTTAAGTTGCCTAGACGCATATGCTATCACCATGTCATTTTGCATCAAAACACACCCCAAACCAATACTTACGGCATCACAATAAACCACAAACCCTTCCAACCCTTCCGGTAGAGCCAAGAAAGAAGCGGTGACAATCTTATCTTTCAATGTTTGAAAATTCTTTTCATATTCATCGGTCCACATGAATTTTGCCTTCTTTTTTTTCAACTTTGTCTTAGGGGAAGCAATAGAAGAGAACCCTTTCACAAGCCTCCGGTAGTAATCTGCCAAACCCAAGAAACTCTTAATGTCCGACGGAGTTAAGGGTCTATGACAATCTCTTATCACCTCTGTCTTCTTAGGATCCACCTTAATGCCATCACCCGACGCCACATGCCCTAGAAAAGCAACCTCTCAACCAAAATTAACACTTTTCCCATTTAGCGAACAACCTCTCATCCTTCAAGATTTGCAAGATGACCTTAAAATGATTCAGATGCTCTTCCTTACTCCTAGAATAAATCAATATATCATCAATAAAGACCACTACAAACATATCAAGGTAGGGTTTAAAGACCCTATTCATGAGATCCATAAATATAGTCGGTGCATTAGTCAACCCAAAAGACATAACCAAAAATTCAAAAAGCCCATGCCTAGTCCGAAAATTCATCTTCGGAATATTACACTTCCTCACCTTCACTTGATGGTATCCTGATCGAAGATCAATCTTAGAAAAGTGACTAGCTCCTTGTAATTAATCAAAAAGGTCATCAATCCTTGGTAGAGGTTACTTGTTCTCTATGGTAACCCTATTAAGTTGTCGGTAATCAATGCACATTCTAAGGGAACCATTCTTTTTCTTCACAAACAACACCGGTGCAACCCATGGTGACTTACTAGGCTTTATGAAACCCTTCTGTAACAAATCCGCAATTGATCCTTCAACTCCTTCAATTCCGCCGGGGCCATACGGTAAGGGGGAATGGAAATGGGTTGTCTATCAAGAAGGAGGTCTATACCAAAGTCTATTTCCCTTTCGGAAGGAACACTGGGAAGCTCATCAGGAAGACATCAAGAAACTCACTGACCACCAGAACCGACTCAATAGGCAGGACTTTAGACTCAACATCCCTAACCCTCACAAGAGGATAAAGACAACCCTTAGAAATTAACTTTTGGGCTTTAAGACAAGAAATGAATCTACCCTTGACCACCACATTACGACTTTCCCACTCAAGGACGGGCTCATTAGGGAATTGAAATTTAATCTTGCAGGTTCTACAATCAATAGAAGCATAATATGCATGTAATCAATCCATCCAAATAATGATGTCCAAATCCACCATGTCAAGTTCGACAAACTCACAAGGCAAGACTTTATTGTAATATGAACACGAGACAATTTCTTTAGACTCTTTTAGCAACAATGGACTCACCAACGGTGGAACACAATTATTCAGGATCACACAACAATTCCGGACTCACATGAAGCTTTTTGGTAACACAAGGAGTAATGAAAGAAAGAGTGGCACCAGGATCCATCAAAGCATACACATCATAATAAAAAATCTTTTAACATACAGGTGAAGCGCCAAGCCAAGTCTAGTGATCCCTAGAGGGGTATGGTTGAGATCGTTGATGGTCATCCTCAAAATTTCTTGGAGCCCATGGACAATGTCTCAACTTGTGATCCTTTGCGCCACACTCGAAACATGCACTCGAACCGGCTAAATAATCTCCCAGATGGCACCTTCCACACTTGTTGCATTTAGGAGAAGCTTGAACACCAACACCTTTGCCCTTACTTTGAGCATACGGTCAATCAACAACCTTGTAACCCACTTCACCACAACCATAGCAAGCATTAGACTTTCTCAAACATGGGACAACATGGTTTCTACCACATTTTTACTACTTAGGATGGGTCGTCCCACCCTTGCCACCGAGCTAAGCATATGGAAGCCTACTTTGAAATTGATCCCTTCTTCTCCCTTCCCCTAAGGCCACTGGGAAATCTCTCATCTTACGCCCAACATTGCCATACTTGAAACAATATTTCGTGCCCACCAAACACCTTTCTTGATGCTTCTTGCCACACCCTTGACAAGTAGCAAAAGGGATCCTTTTCTTCTTGTACTTGGGAACCGACAGACTATAGAAGTTGAGGTACAATCAAATCGCGCCCTGTTAACCTTCCTCTCCCTCCTCTTATCCCTTAAAGTCACGGGGCACCCACTTGTTGATTGAGTTGAGTAGTTACAACCTTGGCCAATAGCTATAGAACATTACAAACCTCTGCATTCTACATGTCACTATTGGGAAGTTGACCCTCAAGTGAGAGATGGTTACCGTCCTGTCCACCATTCTGAATAGCTTAAGACATATTTTGAAATGTAATGGTTAAGGATCAGTAATAAGCCTTAGGGGACTTATCTCTACCGCACGAGATAGATCATGAAGAAGCGAAGCATTCCTAAACGCCTCATAGTCTCTCACTCATAGTTGTGGCGCACTTCAAAACCATGAATAAGACTCTAAGCGGCGCGGTGTGTTGGATTCCCGAAGACCATTAACAACCTAGTGCTTTGATACCAAGTTTGTCATGATCTAAGCCTAGGTCCTAGACGTGACACGACGAATGGGGAACCAAAAAGACCCAAAACAAGTCTCTTAGCGTATCACTTGCTCATCCTTGGTCGCATAAGCAAAATTAAGCATCACAAGATATAAATAAAAGGGGAAGTGGGACTAAGAGAAGTCTTGATATTCATAAAAGCAGAAAAAGACTCGAGCTCATAGCATAAACATAATATGGTATCCAACAACACCTCTAACTTATAATGGAGCGGGGGCCAAGACACTTCCCGGGCTTACCCTTATAATAATAAGTGTTCAACATGAAGAAGTCTCAACATAGCTAAAGTAACTCAGATATTATCCTCGGACTTGAGGACTCACCAATGCTTTTATCCGAAGTACCAAACAGGCTACATGAAAGATGACCAAAAGGAGCTCCGATCTTGATATGGTAATATCATGTAGGCATAAAGTATGCGTTAGTTTGAATGTACAAACTTTGTGGGGTGCACAACAAGGATATAAGTCCTTATATTTGAAATGCATATATATAAGCAATAGACATAATCTCAATATGACATGTATGATCAATGCTTATAATAAAAATGCATAGTAAATCATTCAACTTGCATAATATACTATACATATGTAGGAGGAGACTTTAAACTACATGAGTAGGACCAAGCGAGCTACAACTTGGAATACCTATGAATACCCCTCATCAGTAAAGAAGTGGTCTACTTGGCAAGGTAAAACATACTTTACCTTATGGGAACATGACCGATTTTGTATGAAGCAACCCTCTTTACAAGAACATGACCCATTTCAGAATGGATTTCATGTGAAAGTGCACTAGATGGATCCACTAGTATAGCAAGGGTAATAATCATAATCCTATGGTGACATATAGTTTGAAGAAAAGAGTATGGACCCTTGAAGATAGTCCACGCCGACATCCAATCCATCGGTGCTAAGTCTAATCCCACGGAATACTTGAAATAATCATACTTTAATCAGTACATGAATAGCTTGTAAGAACATGACTTGAGTAGCTCATAAATATGCTTGACCTCTACTAGTGAGCCTAACTTGAACACGAGAATAGATAATAATCATATATGAACTATTGCTTTAAGATGAATGGCTCATCAGAGGTAAAAATCTTAAATGTAGGGCTTAACTTGATTCTTGTAAAATCATAGATACTTTTGATGAATTCAATACATGTTTGAAAGCCCTTAGTCATCATGAAGTCACTTGACTTGTACATCATGTAATAGATCATCAATAATTTGAGAATTCTTGTCATGTCATTTTATCAAACACATGGTGGCTTCATGATATTTGTTCAAAACCATGCAATTCAAGAGTGAAACAAGATGAGTAAACTCAAAGTAAATCAACCCACCAACATGTAGTAAGACCCTCATGTAGAGTTCTTTAAAATCCATCACAAAAGCTCATAATAGTTCATAGTTTCATAGCTCAAAACATGCATAGTCACAATAGACAAATCATTTCATGGAATAAGCTTGAAATAGCTAGTCACGATAATCAATCCATACTTCATAAAGCCCCAACATAATTGATGTTCATAATTCCTAATAAGAGATACCCATAGGTAATATAACTTGAAAACATGCAATTTTCATGAAAAGGGAAGGTTGGGCTCCATGGGTGAAAAGACCCATGGATGAAGACCCACATACCTTAAAACTTGAATTACTTGAGGTGAACTTGAAATAGAATTAGAGCTTGAAATGAGTCCTTGAGTTCCAAAATTAAGCTTGAAATTCTTAGATTTGAGTTAGAGGTTTGATGAAGTCTTGAAGTTGTTATAGAGAGGGTTTTGTGAGTTATAGAGTTGAAAAATGGCTAAGTATGAGAGATTTCACGTTTAATTGGGCATGGGGATATGACACCAATGCTCGTGGGTAAATTTAGAAAACGAAGAAAATGTTACACTGGTACATGCCCCTAGTGCGATGTGGACTAATCGCGCCTGGCAAAAATGCACTTCTCCGTACCCCTCGGGCGTTGCGGCCAGGGCACAGATAGCCACTAGAATTCCGAAATTAGTAAAAATTATTTTTTTCTATGGGTCTTCTTAAATCTAGATTATACCCATTTCCCAACTAAATTTTTCCCCCTGACCGAGAATATGAAGTTGAATTTTCAAAATCACGCACGGAATTTGAGATATATAAAAATTACAATTATGGGGCATTCTGAAGCAAATGAGAAGCATTTCAAATACATATATGGTTTGTGAAATTTTTATTTAGGATGAGTTTCGAGGGATCATTCCGAGTCGGGAACTTGGCTGTGTGTTGCTGGTACAAGGGACATCTGGTGCAGCTACAATTCTTCTCCGTGTTCACGGAGGTCTATGGAGCTTAAAGTTCCGCATTCACGGGATTCGATTTGCGTTCGCGGGATCCGATCTACGTTCGCGGGGTTGCTTTGGATCCTTCTCCATATTTGTGGGTCCCCCACCTGCATGCTCGAAACTCTACTAACTTTTTCCTTCATGTTCACGGAGAACATTTTACACTTATACTGTGATATATTCGAGAAACACCATTTTCATTCTATTTTCGAACTTATAAAGCTTTTGGGAAATTTTTAAAAGAGGATTTTTGAAGAAATTATTTGGGTAAATATTTCTGACAACGTTTTAATTAATATTCATGATTTATATCTTGATTTTGTCTTGAATTTCATGGTTTTGAATATTCAAAATTGGAGATTTTTAGTCTTTGATTTCGAAACTTTATATGGTGATTTCTCCTTTGATTTAAACTTGATTTTAGTGGATTTTCACCCACGGACTTCATTTTTGTGTAGAACCTAATTTTAAATTCAATTTCTAGATTCTAAAACTTCAGATTTAACCCTAAAATTGACCATTTTTCCCCTAAGTATAATTTGTGCTAATATGAGTATAAATGCACCTCTTGACACGTAATATCTGTTTTTGATAGAGATTAATTGATTTGGGGATCATTTTGATTATTGAGTTGATTGAAAGCTTGTCAGAGTGCTATTTGGACATTGATGTAGGTTTTGCTAACCTTTTTGGGACTAGATATGAGTTATTGATCATGTTTATGTGGTAATTATGAGATCTAGATTGACTCATGAGTAATTGGTTTGATATATTAAAATTATGTTGGAATTGTGATTCCAATTATGCCAAAATTGAGTGAGTTGCGATCCTATTGATAAATTGAGATGGAATTTTGTAAAGATGAGACAATTTGGGACATTAATGTGATAATATGGGACTTGTGATACCTTTTGGGTAAATTGTGGTAATATGATGGCTTTTGCGATACTTTTTAGGATCATATGTATATTTTGGGACGAGTAAGGTCCAGTAATGTTGGCATAGTTGTACATTTTGGGACAAAAGTGGTTTGGGATTGTTGGTACACCTGACTATTGACATAATTATGAAGATCTGAGATACGTTGATGGTTTGGGGCACTAGCTGTGACACTTGATATTATTCTCGATGATTATATGAGACTCATGTATCAGTATTCATGTTTTGATTCCATTATACATATTCATATGCATATCTAGATTGTATCATTGAAATGCATTTAACCCTTGTTGCTTTGTATCATCCCTTGACTTAGGTAGGTGGCAAGGTTGAGATATTATGATATTCCTTGACCACGAGTAGGTGGTGAGGTTAAGATACTGTGAAACCCCTTGACCATGGGCAGGTGGCAAGGTTGAGACACTGTGATATCCCTTGACCACTGGCAGGTTGCAAGGTTGAGACATTATGATAGTCCTTGACCACAGGCAGGTGGCAAGGTTGTGAGACACTTCTATACGGCCTGATGAGTTTATACATTGTATTCACATCTCTCATTTTATGGTACTACGGATTATTATGGATATCTTATTTTACCATTACGTATATTTTAATTGTGCACTAACCTTGTTGATGCAGGTGATAAGATACTTTGCTATTATATACTTGTCCGATTTCTCTTACCTAGTAGATTGAACATACTGGGTACATTTCGGTGTACTCATCCCTACTTGTTTCCCCCTGTAGATCGAGCACAGGGACCCGTACAAGGCAGTTGATTCACTCTAGCAGAGGTTGTCTCCATCTATCCAGATCTTAATAGTGAGGCTCAGACTTTAAGTCGCCGTGGATCCTTGAGATTTTCTTTATTGTTCCATTTTAGATTTTGTATCAAACATTATCGGCTTTGTATTTCACTTGAGATAGTTATATTTACTCTTTGGTGCTACTTTATATGCTCCCGTACTCATGAATCTTGGTTTTGGGGTTGCTTATGCTGATGAGTTTGTTTTCGCTTTACTTTACTTCCCTTTAGTCATAATCTGATTTTGGGTCATGACGTTGAGCGACTACATGGAATCTAACATAACCCCCTTGTTGGCTTATGGAGACTACTCGCCAGGTAGAACTCTATCAACTTATGCATGCACATCATTAACTTTAAATTTTGCTATTGTGGATCCAATTGCCTTAGCCTACAAGGGCTCTTATGGTGCCATAATGTTATGGGAAATAAGTTGCTACTAGGATTCTCTTAGATGCATAACCTTACGCCCACTTGATTAGACCCCACTCAATCCTTCTCGGTGCTACGTTAAGTTCCATAAAGTACTAATAACCATAACCATAAGCATAAGCATATACATTCATAAACCTTGAAATAGAACTTCATCTTAAATAGGAGTAGTTTATGTAACCTAGGAATCTCTTCTTGTGAGAATTGTCCTTATCACAAGAGGGTCTATCATTGGTGAGGACCGTCTGAAACAACCCAACAAAAAAAAAGTGCTCGAAAATGTGCCTCGAAATTTCCCAAAATCTTGTTTTCCATATATCTAAATATTCATTTGTTATTTTGAAAATCTGACTTCACATTCTTGTTTAGGGGGTTAAATTAAGTGGGAAATGGGTCTAACCCAAATTTTAGAGCAACCGTATCAAAATTGGAAAGTCACAAAATATGCTATTTAGAAGGGTCCACTCTTAAGTGGCATATCTCTTAGCACACAAAGAATTGGGTGGCCCACGAACTATCAACTGAAAGCCCTTTGAATTATCTTTTCAACACACTTTGTTTCACCTCATTTCGTGTTTTGATCAAGGATTTGTGCCCATTTTCGTAAAACTTGCCCATGCAGAAAATGCAATTTCCAGTAAGCAGTCCGTTTTGGTCCTATTTTCTCTTGACTTCGGTCCAAGACTTTTAATTCTTGGGCCTAAGGGTTCCTATACTTAAAAATGCATATACTTAGCCTTATTTCACCCTCATATCATCCTAAACATTCCCCAAAACTCACTCAAACATTTATACTCATATTTCACCCTAAATTCAAGTCCCAAACTCAAGACCAATCTTAAGGATTTCTTCAAAGATTTTACTCAAGCTTCAAGTCTCCATTAAAGTCTTCTTCAAAACCTCTCCAAAGCTATGGTATGTGGTGTTGAACCATTGGATCCTTCCACCCATGGTGCCTAAACCCTCTTTTAATTAATGTTGCACGATTTAAAGTTGATTTTACATGTGGGACTTGTATATTGAGAAATTTACTGCACAGTGATTTTAGTTCATGAAAGAATGGTTGTTTTAGCATGTTTTGAGCTTCAAATCTTGGATCTAATGTTGGAATTGATGAGGGGTTTTGATGTGAATGTCTTGGGGGTGTTGCAAGGTGTTGATTAAAGGTTTTACCACTGATTTTCCTTCATGATTTTATCTCTAAATTACATGCTCTTTTACCTCCACTACACACCCCCAAGGTGCTTGATAAAATGTCCAGTTATGTTTTCTTGAGAAATTGAAGGTCCAAAGCATGGGATATGATATGAATGATATTATGATGATGAAATGAGCTTATGTACATGATTATTCCTACATGAGGTATTGCAAAAGAGCATATGATGAATCCTATATAAAGTGTTGCACTAGACCATGCCCAATCCGGGGGGATAAGAGCCCGGGTAACCATGTGAGGGGTTTGTACTTCACCACCTACGATGATTGGGATGTGACCATCATCAACCGAGTTACGGGTTTGTACTCATCAACCATGTGACAGGTTTATACTTCACCACCTAGGATGATTGGGGTGTGACCAACATCAACCATGTGAGGGGTTACTTCACCACCTAGGATGATTGAGGTGTGACAATCATTAACCAACCAAGGTTGGAAAGCTAGCTTGGTCTCTTCTTCACATATGATATCTTATATGAGCATGATTTACTTAAGCATGTTTTACTTATACATCGATCATACATGTCATATTGCTATATTATGCCTATTGCCATCGTTATGGATTTTGGATTATAATGCCTATCTATTATTGCATTCCATCCCACATACTTAGTACATTCAAACGTACTAATGCATATTCTTGCCTACATGATATTACCATGTCGGGATCGGAGCTCCTATTGATTCTTCTTGTGGCTAGATGGATTGTTTAAGTTAGCTTTTGGTGAGTCCTCTTTTCCGGGGAAAAGGACTATTCTCTCACACTATATATTAAGATTCTCTTTACTTTATCATTTACTTATGAATATGAGGGTGAGCCCGGTTGTATGTCTTGGCCCCCGCCATTATCTATGTAGTAGAGGTGTTGTTGGACAAAGCTATATATTTATGCCATGAGTTGATTCTATTATATCTTGACTCTATGTTATGAAAAGTTCTCCCTTAGTCCCCTTCTCCCTTATTTCCATTCTTCAAAGTCATTTAATTGTTTCGTGACCAAGGATGTATAATGATATGTTATGAGGCTTATTTGGGGTTCCTTCGGGTTCCCCATTCGCCGGTCATGTCTAGGCCCTAGGCTTGGGTCGTGACACCATCCTTTCACCATCTTTAATAACATCATAAAAAAGCCCTCACAAAATACTTTGTGACTTTCATAAATTTAATAAATATCTAATTAAAGCCCGTTATCTTTCATAAGTTCATTTGAATGTAAGATGAACTTGGTGGGTTTGATGCATGAAAGCTTTTAAAAATATATAGCAAGAGTAACAAGATTAAACTTCATAAAACTCATTAGTTCAAATTAATCATAAAATAACCCACCATAAAATTCAAATCCCTTGGTAGGCAAACATGAGAATCATCTTGCAAAACTTCAACTTCATAACATATCATAGCATTGTAAGGACCCGCAAGTTAGGAAGCCAAAAAGTGCAGAAGAAGTGGAATCGAAAATGTTGTAGTCCAAAGTACAAGTCCTATTTATGTCTCTTGATTCAAACCATGGGTTATAAATAGGTCTCGTAGATGAGGGTTACTTGAATGAAAATTTGACTAAGTGTAAAATGAATGAACGAGGGGACTTTATGATTAGTAAATGGAACTACAAACCGTGAACAATGATTGTGGTTTGAGGCCTTAGGTTGATGGAAAATTTGGCTTCAAAAAGATGAACTACGAACAAACAAGATGAGTCATAGTTCATTTTATGGTCCATAGTTTGGTCTCATACATCCCCACTTGTGGGATATCACTGGGTATGTTGTTGTAGCTTGGTCTCATACATGGGATCCTGAGTCTAGAAATATATCCAAGTATGGTGAGCTTCTATGAAAGGGTTTATGACTTGTAGCTATTTACGAGTCATAAAAGGCACTCGTAATTGGTAATTTTGAGGTAGATTCTAAAGATTCAAAAAATTAAATAGTACGAACTCCCAAAGTATGGTCCATAAAACAATCTATGATCCATATAAAGGGTCGTGGTTTGTCATCTAACAGTTTTTATGAAGGACATTTTACTCCTTTTCCCGCACCTTAAGGCTAAAAGTATGCTCTTTTGGGTTTCTTTTCCCTCCTATATTAGACTCTAAACCCTCATTCACTCTCATTCTCCTATTGCAAAATTTCCTCAAATTATTCTAAGGTAAGAACTCCCTAAAAGACATGGTAAGAACTAGGGTTTCTAAGGATTTTTTTCTTCAAAATATTTAGGCCTTTCCTTAAGGCTTTCTTTAGGTTTATGAGTTCATTTGTTGGTACCTTTTACTTCTAATGCCTAGAAACCTTTCCCTTTTTAGCTTTTCTTCAAGTTCTTGAAGGATGTGTAGTTCCATGATCATGGTTTAAATGATGTAATTTTAGTTATTTTGACTTTAATAATAAATGTGATGATGAACTATGAATTCCTATAGTTCTCAAGTTGAATGCCATGGTTTCATAACCTAGGGTTTTCTAATGATATAAATTTTACCATGATATCAGTAATTAACTTTGATTAATGTATTTTAAAGTATATTGTATAATCCCACTAAGTTTATGATGAGTTTCTACATGATGTTCATGATAAGGGACAAAAGTATGTTATGAAATTTATGAATGTTCCCAAAGATGTAAGCATGTAATGATGCCTTTAATGATGTTCAAGATGAACCCTCAATGTAAACAATTCTCACTTGAGTGGTTTTCAAGTTAATGCGCTACTCTTATATGATGCTACTTATGATTCTAAGTTATGATTACGTGACTGTGCTAATGTTTTAAATTATTTAGTGGGATTGACTTAGCACCGAATAGGGAATTAAGGTGGGGTTTGGTAAGGGAACCGTAGTAGCAACCCCTTGTCCCTTTAACTATGTGTCACCATAGGAGCCCTTGTAGGCTAAGGCTAGTGGATCTAGAATAACAAAGCTAAACGAAGATATGAATCCATAAGTTGATGGAATTCCACATGGAAGGTGGACTCCTCATGCCAATGTTGGAGGTTATGTTGGATTCCATGTAGTAGCTCACATGGTCTTATATGTCAGTTATGGTCTTCTCCCAAAAAGTTATATATTTGATGTCTATGTTCCTTAAAATATGTTTCCATATAATGCATTGATCTTTACTTTGTATTGAGATTTATTCTTTGTCTATGATTTTTCATGTTTTGAATGATGGCATTACAATTTCATGCTTGCATTACGTCTCACATACTTAGTACATTCCAAAGCATGTGATGAAATTCCTAAGCCCCTATTTCCCATAGCTTGAGTCCTACTTACCCTTTCCTTTGTCTTTGCTTACCTTCATGTTTTAATGATGGAATTACAATTTCATGTTTGCATTACATCTCACATACTTAGTACATTCCTTTGATGGCATGTGATGAAATTTCTAAGCCCCTACTTCCCATAGCTTGAGTCCTACTTACCCTTCCCTTTGTCTTCACTTGCTATTTGATGGTGGTAATTCCTACTCCCTTTATATCACCATACATTGAGTCTAAAGCGTTATTTCTCTTAGATTTATTTTCTTGACACTTGCTTATGCTTTCGCAACCAAGGATGTTCTTACTTATGCTTAGATGCTCATTTGGGGTCCTTTGGGTTCCCTATTGCCATGTCACATCTTGGCCCTAGGCTTAGGTCATGATAAGCTTGGTATTAGAGCACTAGGTTTGTAAATGGACCTCAAAATTCTAGTACACCAATTAAGTAGAGTCTTGTTCATGTTCATGAAGCGCGCCACAACTATGAATAGGAGGCTATGAGGCATTTAGTAAATGATTCACTTCTTCATGATTTATATCATGTGATAGGGCTAAATCCTCTAATGTTTAATTTCTGACTCTTATCCTCTATATTTCAAAATATGTCTCGGACCTATCAAAATTATGGGCAATATGGTAACTATTTTTCGCTTGATGATCAATCCTTGAGTGCCAAAGTTTCTAATGCAGAGTTTCGATATGTCCTCGCTATTAGCTCAGGCTGTGATCACTCAACTAAGTCTGCAAATGGTCTCCTCTTGGACATCATATAATGAGAAGGGAGGGAGAGAGGCTAAGAAAGTGCGAGTTGATGGTGCTTTATTTTCTACTGTTATTTCAATGCCTAAGTCTAATAATGAAAAATGCCCTTAGACATTTGTCAAGGATGTGGCAAGAAGAATCAAGGAAAGTGTTTGGCCAGTGTTGAGGGTTGTTTTAAGTATGGCAGTGTTGGATATAAGATGAGGGCTTGTCCAGTGGCCTCCAAGGAAGGGAGAAAAAAAGGCTCAATTTGAAGGTGGACTTTTACATATTAAGCTCATGGTGATAATAGTAGACAAATCCTATTAGGTGCTCGAAATATGGAAGGAATCATGGTGGCACGTGCTTGAGAAACTAATGTGCTTGGGAAGAAGCGTCATCTTAAGGATAATGATGTAGATATTTTAAGACAAGAAGCAGAGTTGATGGAGATAGAGTCTTTTGAGGCCACTAGATGATGCTCCATTGTAGATAAGATGGCCCGACAGTGATGTGAGCTTGAGAAGATAAGGGTTACTGGTCCCTCAGAACATGTTACCAACACTGATGACACCACTAGGCAGGTTGAGGGTGGTCAGACACAGACGGAGACCAGTGCTTAGGCACCTAGGTATGTTCTTTTTGACCTCTACGCTTTGCTCCAGTTATATTTTGTTACATTGAGGACAATGCAAATTTGTTTTGATGTGGTGTTGATAATTATAGCCTCAACAAAGTCTGAGTAACCAAGACCTATAACTATCCCAACTTTTGTGTCCGCGGGGTTTTCTTACCTGTGTTCTTTCCCTAAGGACATTTATTTTTCATTGAACCGGCATGTTTAGGATGTATAAGTAGTATCAGTATCATATATTACTAAAGTCTATGGCATATGTTAGTTTTGTTGAAAAACGATCCCCATCAATTTTTTGTGTTAGGTAGTTTTGACAATAACCATGTAAAATCCGTGATTGAAGGTGTTTGTTCTTAAGTAAGGTTTAATTGTGATGAAAAGCATGATCTGAGAGTCTTTGTTGATAGTGTATTCTGTTCCAAGTGTATTTGAGCTTCTTAGCAAGATTCTTATACTGTACTTCAAGTCGAACTTGCCCTCTATAGGTTAGTTGGTTAGGAAAGAATCTTAGGCCGTTGTTCATATTAGTCCACTTAGCCTAAATAACCAACTAAATGCTTGATGTATCCCTTGGTCCTAATGTTTGAGCTTTACATGTACCCTTTTCTGAAATGACCCAAAAAGTGCCCAAAAATGTCCTTCGAAAATGCCTAGAATGGTGATTTTCATATATCTCAAAATATGTGTGTTATTTCAAAAATTTGACTCTATATTTTTGTTCAGGGGGAAAATTTGAGTGGGAAATGGGTCTAAGCCGAATTTTAGAGCAACCGTAGCAAAATTCAAATTTTCAAAGTGAGCTGAAAAATAGTGCAAGTGCGCATTCCTTCCACGACACGCACTATGTTAAAATTGTCCGGATTTTTGACTTCGGTCCAAGACTTTTAAGTCTTGGGCTTAAGTGTTTCCATATGTGAAAATACCTATACTTAGCCTTATTTCACTCTCATATCATCCAAGACATTCCTCAAAACCCTCCCAAACATCTAGACTCATATTTCTCTTAAAATCAAGGGGTTCCAAAACTCATCTGGATCTAAGGATTTCCTTTAAGCTTCAGGTCTCCATTTCCAATCTTCATTAAGAAATTCTCCAAAGTCAAGGTATGTGGGTTTCAACTATTGAGTCCTTTCACCCATGGTGCCCAAGCTCCCTTCTTACTTAAATTGCATGATTTAAAGTTGATTTTTCCTATGGGTCTTGATTATTGTGAATTTCACTGCACAGTGAATTGGGGTTTCATGAAAGTATGATTGTTTTAGCATGTTTTGAATTCTAAATCTTAGATCTAACGTGAGATTTGATGAAGGGTCTTAACGTATATTGCTTGAGGGTGTTACCAAGTATCTATTGATGGTTTTACATGGGATTTTATTGCATGTTTTCACTCTTGAATTGCATGATTTTATACTAGCACTACACACCCACCAAGTGTTTGATAAAATGCCCGGTTATGTTTTCTTGAGGAATTGAAGGATCAATGCATGTCTTATGAGATAAATGAATTCATGATGATTTTAAGCTTTCTAATGATATTTCTAATTCATGGAAATGTTGATGATGTTGTAAATCCGGGTTTGAGCCCTTTCTTAAAGATTTCACCTCTTGTGAGCCCTTTAATGTTGATGTTAATGCAAGGGTAATGCTTGATGATGAACTATTCTTATGATTGAAGTCGGGCTCACCATCTGAGGTCAATGATGTTATGAGATACTCGTCCCATGTTCTCTATGTTTATTTGAAATTGTTAAAGCTATATTTATCTTATGTATTCCGTGGGATTAGGCTATGCACTGATGGATGGAGGGTTTGATCTCTTTCCTTGAACTATGTGCCACCATAGGTCTATGTCATACCCTTGCAAATACTAGTGGATCCATTTAGAACATATTCTCTTAAAATCCCTTTCCAAAATAGGGTGGGACCCTGTAAGGAGGGTTGCTTCATTTGAAATGGGGTAGGACCCCGTAAGGTGAAGTATAGTCATAAATCCTTTCCAAAATGGGGAGGGACCCCATAAGGTGGAGTATGGTTTACGTTTGCAAGTAGACCACCTCTTTATCAGTGAGGGGTAATCATCGGGATTCTAAGTTGTAGCTCGCTTGGTCTTATAACTATGTCGGTTAAGGTCTTTTCCACACTTATGTATTATGGTCTATACAAGTTCACTAGATTGTAAGCATGTTTTATTTCAAGTATCATTCATTCATGTCATATTGTTATTATGCTATCTATTGCTTATCTCTATGCATTTTGATTATGATGCCTATGTCTTGTTGCATTGCATCCTACATACTTAGTATATTCAAACGTACTAACGCATATTCTATTCCTGCATGATATCACCATGTAGGAACCAGAGCACAAGTTGATCATCCTTCTCCTCCACGTGGCTAGTACGGTACCACTCAAGCTAGTTGGTGAGTCCTCCATTTCGGGGACATTAGTCTATGTTTCTTTTATTATGTATTAAGACACTCTCTATTGTTTACTTTGACTATGAGGGTGAGCCCGGTTGCTTTGTCTTGGTCCCTTCTCTATCTATGTAGTAGAGGTGTTGTTGGACGTGTTATGTATCTATGCTATGAGCCTCGACTCTTTTGTCTCTTGATGTTGCTGATATGCAAGCTTTCAATTAGTCCTCCCCTATTTTCAAATATTTTATGTTATTTACTTGCTTCCATGACCAAGGATGTGTGATGATATGCTAAGAGGCTTGGTTGGGGTTCCAACGGGTTCCCCATTCGCCAGTCACGTCTAGGCCCTAGGCTTAGGTCGTAATATTTTATTTGTAGACACTTAAGTAACCAAGCCTTTTTGAATGTGAAATCCTGAATATGGCCCTGGTCCTTCCTTGAATATTATGTACCTCGACTCAGGCAAAACGCCTAAGTTTAAGGTGGCTATCAAAAGTGCCCTTGGTTCATAAGTTGGATATTGTGCACCTCAACTTAGACCAAAAGCCTAAGTTGAGGGTGGCTGGTGTAAGGAAAATCATACTAAACGAGGATGGAAGCTAGTGATCATAAAAAAAGGGAAAATTTAAAGTGGAAGCAAGAAAAATAAATAGATGCCTAAATTGTGAGCTAAATAGAAAAGAATGTGAAAAATAAAAGGCAATGAGCTGAAAAACTTGTATAGGACACCCAAAAAGGTTTCAAATAGGAAAAAGGAAAAATGAACTGTAAATATCAATGCTTGTAGGGCAAAAGTGTAAAATAAGCAATGTCAATGAGGTCCATTAGTCACTATGATCTAAAAACATCGTACCAAAGCCCCCTAAGCGTATGTTACAAGCCAAGAAAGTCCTATATTGATCCTAGTTCAAGTAGTCAAAGTTCATGGTCGAGAGTATAAGGGCAAGCATATGGTGTTTTGTGCAGTGTTTGAATATATGTTGTGAGTGTGAGTGAATTTACCAGTCCCAAGCATTAAAGTTAAATATACCATCATGAGTGAGATATGAGACTTCTTTTTATGAGGGTAGGTAAGTTACACCATGGGATTGTAGGCTATTTAAATGATTATGGCTTATCTGTGATTACCTTACTTGTCACAATTGCACTGTCACATATTGATCTGCATGAGTTTATTAGGTAACGGTCTGATTTGCAGTGATTTGTTAGATTGGGTATCGGTGATTGATTTAGAGATGATGTATGCCATTAGAATGAGATCTGTCGGTTGCTATATTGCTTATGTAAATTGAGTCCGTCGCTTGAGGACGAGCAATAATTTTAAGTTGAGGGTGTTGATATGCTGCTCAAATATAACACTTTTGATGGCTAAAACATGGAATTTTATGTTCTCTCAAGATGATGTTGGTAGGTTTGATGTATTTTTATGTTGATTTTGCAGGATTACAGGATTCAGGATGATTTTGGGCAAAATTCTATGGAGTTTAAGTTTTTTTTGATTTACAGAGCACCCTATAGGCCATGGCTTATTCCACGATATGTAGGATGATTCATGGGTAAGATCTAGGGAAAGGCTAATTTTTAGATGTTGAAAAGTACAAGCTGTTGGATGAGCCGTAGAATACTTTAAGACCTATATATGAGTTCGTAGGTTGAAGATCAAGAAATATGATGAATGTTGAAGTGTTGTCAGATGAGGTCACTTACGACTCATAAGTTGGACGATGGGTCGTGGATAAGATCGTGCTTGGAGGATTAGGATTTTGAAGATCTTCAGAAAAGTTAGCAAACAAGACCATTTACGGGCCATATGTCAGAAGACGGCCTATAGGAAGGTCTCGTAGGTTGAAGATAGTTTTTAGAAAGTGAGAGTACAAAGCTCGGTATGGGCCGTGTGTCACGACCCAAGCCTAGGGCCTAGATGTGACACGGTGAATGGGGAACCCAAAGGAACCCCAATCAAGCCTCTTAACTTGTCATTACACATCATTGGTCGCGAAAGCATGTAGAAGACATAAAGTAAGAATAGGGGTAAAGGGGACTAAGGGATAGCTTGGAAAACATCATAATCAAGAGACAAAGAGTCATATCTCATATATAGGTACATAACATGTCCAACAAACACAACTAATACATAGATAAGAGCAGGGGCCAAGACAAAGCAACCGAGATCACCCTCATAGTCAAAATACAACATCAGAAGAATGTCTCAATACAAAAGAAAAGCAAACATAGCTAAGTCCCCTGAAGTGGAGGACTCACCAACTAGCTTTGACTAGAACTGATCTAGCCACGTGGTGGAAGAGGATGATCAACTTGGGCTCCGGTCCCTACATGGTGATATCATGTAGGCAAGAGTATGCATTAGTACATTTGAATGTACTAAGTATGTAGGATGCAATGCAACAAGAGATAGGCATCATAATCAAAATGCATAACAATAGGCAATAGACATCATATAACAATATGACATGCATGACCAATTCTCAAGTAAAACATGCTTAAATAACTCATGTTCATATAGCATATCATATGTGTAGAATAGACCAAGTTAGATTTCCAAAGTACAAACCCCTTGGTAGGTTAGCGATGATGTCGTCCCATCACTTAGGTGGTGAAGTACTAACCCTTCACTCGGTTTGTGATAATGCCGCCCCATCACCCAACAAACTCCTAATATCCGTTGGGTTCAATGGTCTAGGCCAATTTCTAATCACATCGATCTTCTTAGGGTCCACCTTAATACCATCCCCCGACACCACATGACCCAAGAATGCAATTTCCTTCAACCAAAATTCACACTTTTCATATTTAGCATACAATCTCTCCTCCCTCAATCTTGACAACATCACCCTCAAATGACCCATATGCTCCTCCTTTCTATGTGAATAGATCAAAATATCATCAATGAAGACCACAACAAAGGAATCAAGGTAGGGTTTGAAAACCCTATTGATTGGTCCATGAAGATGGCCGGTGCATTGGTCAACCCAAAAGACATCACCAGAGATTCATAATGTCAATATATAGTCTAGAAGGCCATCTTGGGAACATCACACTCCCTCACCCTCACTTGATGGTACACGGACCGAAGCTCAATCTTAGAGAAAAAGATAGCCCCTTGCAATTGGTCAAACAAGTCATCAATTCTTGGAAGATGATATCTATTCTTTATAGTGACCCTATTGAGTTGTCGGTAGTCAATGCACATTCTAAGTGACCCATCCTTCTTCTTTACAAACAATACTGGTGCACCATAAGGTGATTGGCTAGGTCTAATAAATCTCTTCTCCAACAAATCTTTCAACTGCTCTTTTAACTCCTTCAACTCCACCGGTGCCATACGCTAAGGGGGAATGGAGATAGGTTGAGTATTGGGAAGGAGATCTATGCCAGAATCTATCTCCCTTTTAGGAGAGATACCAGGAAGGTCATTTGGGAAGACCTCAAGAAACTCATTTACAATCGGAACGACTCGATGGAAGGGACTTTGGACTCCACATCTTTAAGCCTCACAAGATGATACAAACACCCCTTTGAAATCAACTTATGGGCTTTAATGCAAGAGATGAACCTACCCTTTACCACCATATCATGGCTTTCACAATCAAGGATGAGTTCATTTGGGAATTGAATCTTGACCCTATGGGTTCTACAATCAATAGAATCATAGTATGCATGCAACCAATCCATCCCAAGAATAACATCAAAATCAACCATATCTAATTTTACAAGACCACAAGGTAAGATTTTATGCAAGATTCAAACCAAACAATTTCTATGCACCTTCCTAGCAACAATAGATGCACCAATAGGAGTAGACATCTAATAAAATTTATGCAATAACTAGGACTCAACATGGCACTTTTAGCAACAAAAGGAGTAACAAAGGAGAGGATGACACCCGAATCAATCAAAGCATATACATCAATGTCAAAGATTTTCAACATACTGGTAACAACATCGGGGACCTCACCAACCCCTTGCCTCCCATGTAGAGCATAAAACCGTTTGTGCCTTAGGGAACCACCTTGAGGACTACTTCTACCCAATGGAACTGCATTTGTACCCCCGACTTTGCCACGGTTTCTTGGACAATCTATCTTCTTGTGACGAAGCTCCCCACAACCAAAGCATACTTTAGAACCCTTCAGACACGGGCTATTATCACTCTTCCCACATCTAGAGCACACATCCATAAGAGTCACACCACCAACACCTTGAGACCTAGGGAAGTCATTGGCAACCCCCCTACTAGTAGCATGAGAAGGCCCTTGGCCTTGATGAAATCTAACACCCTTTTGGAACTTACCCTCAAAAAGAGCCGTCTTGGCCTCATGCTCCCTCCTCTTTCTCAACTTTTCCTCCTGCATTTGCTCGGCATATGTCATCAACCGAGACAAGTCCATGTCACCAATTAGCAAGGCAGAGTGGCATTCTTCACTCACCATGTCGAAGAGCCCCATCACAAATTTATTCATCCTAGATCTAGGATCGGCCATCAAATGAGGAGCATACTTTGAAAGTTGATTAAACTTGAGGGAATACTCCCTCACACTCATAGTACCTTGTTTCATGTTCATAAACTCTACCAACTTTGCTTTGCTAAGCTCAAGAGGGAAAAATCGATCAAGGAAGGCCAATTTGAACTCCTCCCAAAGCATCACATAACCATTTCCCTTCTCCCCCTTCCATTGATCATACCAAATTTGGGATACCCCTTTGAGTTGGTACGCCGCCAACTATGCCTTTTCATTCGGCCCAACACCCATGATATTCAAGATTTTGTAGATCTCATCAATGAAATCTTGTGGATCTTCATCTACCTTTGACCCATAGAAAATCGGAGGTTTCATTCTCATGAAGTCTCTTACCCTAGCTCCCGGGGTAGTAGCGTGAGTGGCTTGGGACTCTTGATTAACTTGGTTGGCCACCACCTGGGCAAGCATAGTAAGAGCATCCTAGAGCTCACCATTAGTAGGTTGCTCCTCGGGAGTTTGGGCCCGTCTTTCTCTAGTGTTTGGCATGATTTAGCACTACAAAGAACAATCATTAGGGAGGAAAAACTTACCACAACTCTATAGCACAACTTAGAACATGAAGAAGGGAAACATTTCCTAAAACGCCTCATAGCCTCCTATACATAGTTGTGGTGCACTTCATAACCATGAATAGGACTCTAATCGACGTGGTGTGTTGGGCCTGGCCGTGACACGGCGAATGGGGAACCTGAAGGAACTCCAAAATACCTTTTAACTTATCATTACACATCATTGGTTGCGGATGCATGTAAGAGATATAAAGTAAGAATAGGGGTAAAGAATATGAAGGGATAACTTGCAAAACATCATAATCAAGAGACAAAGAGTCATAGCTCATATCATGGATACATTACATGTCCAACAAACACCTCTAATACATAGATAAGAGTGGGGGCCAAGACAAAGCAACCGGGCTCACCCTCATAGTCAAAATAGAATATAAGAAGAATGTCTCAATAAAAAAAGAGCAACATAGACTAAGGTCCTCGAAGTGGAGGACTCACCAACTATCTTTGAGTAGAACTGATCTAGCTACGTGGAGGAGGAGGATGATCAACTTGGACTCCGGTCCATACATGGTGATATCGTGTAGGCAAGAGTATGTGTTACTACGTTTGAATGTACTAAGTATATAGGATGCAATGCAACAAGGGATAGGCATCATAATCAAAATGCATAACAATAGGCAATAGACATCATATAATAATATGACATGTATGATGAATGCTCAAGAAAAACATGCTTAAATAACTTAAGTTCATATAGAATATCATATGTGTAGAATAGACCAAGTTAGATTTCCAAAGTACAAACCCCTTGGTAGGTTAGTGATGATGCCGTCCCATCACTTAGGTGGTGAAGTACTAATCCTTCACTCGATTGGTTATAATGCCGCCCCATCACCTAGGTGGAGAAGTACAAACCCCCATCTTGGTTAGTGATGGTGCCTCCCCATCACTAGGTGGAGAAGTACAAACCCTTCCCTCGGTTAATGAGTACAATTCCCATCTCGGTTATCCGGGTTGTTAGACCCCCTGGATTGGGCATGGTCTAATGCAACACTTTACATAAGATTTATTATATGCATAAGCCCATTTCATCATCATAACATCAATCATATCATATCTCATGCTTTGGACCATCAATTCTTCAAGAAACCATAACCGGACATTTTACCAAATACTTAGAGGGTGTGAAATGGTAGTATAAGACCATGTAATATAGAGATGAAAACATGCAATATAATCCATCATAAAACCATCAATCAACACCTTGCAACACCCTCATGCAGTATACATCAAAATTCCTCATCAAATCTTTCATTAGGTCCAAGATTTATAGCTGAAAACATACCAACACAGTCACAAGTTTACATAGCTTTAACATAGTTCATAAACCCATTTGTAAAATCAACTTTAAATCATGTAAAATCAGTAAAAATAAGATTAAGGCACCATGGGTTAAAGAACCCAATGGCTAAAACCTACATACCTTAGCATTGAAGAAGCTCTTGATGAAGATTGAAAATGGAGGCTTGAAGCTTGAAGGAAATCCTTAGTTCCGGATTAGTGTTTTGAGACTTGAATTTTGGAGTGAGAATATCTCTAAGTGTTTGAGTGAATATTGGGAAATGTTTTGGGTGATATGATGGTGAAAGTTTACTAAGTATAGGTAAAAATACATTTGGGTACACTTGGGTCCAACACTTAGAATAATTTGGACAAAGTAGAAAAAAGCAGTCCCATTTTTACACTAGTGCGCATCGCAGAAGCGGCGCACAACTCACTGGAATTTGCATTTTCGATTTCCATAATTGCTATATTTGGCTCTTAAATTGGGGTTTAGACCCTTTTTCACCTAACTTTGACTCCCTGAACAAGAATATGAAGTTGAATTTTCGATATCCCATAGATTTTGAGATATATGGAAATTAAAATTTTGGACTTTCAAAGGCACATTTTTGTCACTTTTTGGGGTCGTTTCACCGTGATTTCATCTTTGGCCCGTAGCCTGTTCGTCTTAGTTGCCGAATCCAATTTTATTTTTTCATTTTGGATTTGTATTTTACTTATGATAAATATGTTTTTTTTAAAGGTTTTTTCTTAAGGGAACGATAGAAACATCTAGGAACAAGTAAAAAGACTTCGGAACTCATACTTTGTGATTACTTTGATTTTACATTGGGATTATTACATTGTGATTCTTGTGGAGAATTTTGTATTTCTTGTTCTTCAATATATCATTGTAAGTGTTTAATTATACTATTCCATAACATGATTCTTTCATCTACAATGATCATGCATAGATAAACCCATTACTAGGGTTGTGGAAACCATATAGAAGTAACAAAGTAAAATCAGATAATCCATAATTCTTGAAAAGTGTCTACACATATATTAATTGTCTCTTCCTTTAGAATGATTTTTAACGGTGGCCAATGCTAGAACTCGTCTAATTCTTACTTACTGAATCAAGGAGGTGACGAATGGGATAAAGGATAATTAACAGGATTTGATGTGATCCCTCTCGTCTAATCAACCTAACCAGATCAAAGGTTGTTGTACTGAACAAAAGGTAATGGTTAGTAATGCAACATTATGGGGATCATGGCCATTATTGGTGTGCCATCAGAAGAGAAGGACGAGCTAGTGGCCTATCAATTAAAAGGTATGGCCAAGGTGTAGGACGACCAATTGAGGAAAGAGGTGATGGAGGGACAAAGTGGAATTGGTAGAGTTCAAAGGTGCATTCTTGGATCGATTTTTCCTATTAGATCTAAGGGAATTAAGGTTACAAATGTTCATCAACTTAAGAGAAGTCCATACGAGTGTGAGAGAATACTCTCTCAAGTTCACCAAACTTTGCAAATATGTTTACAACCCAAATTCAGATTACAACTAAAGAAAGATAAAGTAAAGCGAAAATAACTTATACGATACAAGAATCTCCCATAACCTAGAGTCATGAGTACAAGAAAATCTAAGGTAGTCTGATAGCATATATATAACTTTCTGAAAAGAATAGAAAGCTGTTTCATAATATCTGATACAAGTCAAAAAGAAAGCAATAAAGAAAATTCCAAAGACCTATGGCAACCCGAAGTCTAATCCTCACCGGTAAGATATGGATGGAAGAAGAATAGCTCCACTAGAGTGATCAACTACCCTATGCGGATCCCTCTGATCGATTTGCAAGGAGGAACAAAGTAGGGATGAGTACCCCAAAATGTACCTAGTAGGTTAAAAAATCTAGGTAACAGAAATTGGAACATAGTATGCAATAACAAAAAATTCTATCCCTACATCCAAAAAGGTTAGTGCACAATTAAATGTATACATGATAATGAGCTAAGTATCCTCGCAAACCTATGGTACCATAAAGCAAATAATGTGAATGCAATGCATAACTCATCAATCCATATGCAAAGTGTTTCATGGACTTGCAACTTGCCCATGGTCAAGGTAATATTAGAATGCCTCAAACTTGCTGCCTTCCTGTGGTTAAGGAGTATCACAGTGTCATGTCCTTACCACCTGTTCGTAGTCAAGGGAACAAAAGATATAAATCCTACCCTTACCTCCTACTTGGGTCAAGGGAGTGGTACCAATGTGGAACATAATACCCTTGCCTCCTACCCAGGTCAAGGGATGTCACAAGAAACATATGATAGGTGTAAATCAATGATGCAATCCATAAACACATGTAACATATAGAATAACACTATAGGAATACCGATACATGAATCTTATATATTTAGTCATATACACATAAAGAATAATATCAAGAGTTTCAGCTAAGGCCCAAACCATCATCATGTCTCAAATCATCATAATTATATCAGTAGTCAAGAATATCAACAACATCGGACCATACTTATCCCAATTATGCAAGAATATCAGTAATATTAGGCCTTACTCATCCTAATTATACTAGAATGTCAATAATACTAGACCTTACTCGTTTAAATTATACATTTACATCCCATAGGTATCTCAATAGCCATCAATTACCACATAATTATCAAAAAGGTCTCACAAGTATCATATTATCATATTTTATACAAAATCATAATAATGCACAATATTTAATTCATCAATGGAATCAAAGTTTACATCATAAATTGGCTTAACCAGAAGCCACATTTTCATCGTTTTCCCAAAATGTCATTAAAATAACACAAAAAGCCATCTAGGCCTCACAATTACCGCATTAACATGATCAATAACTCAAATTATGTCCCAAAAGGTTAGCCAAACCTACCTCAATATCGAAACTGCACGCGGACAAGCTTTCAATCAACTTTGTCACGACCCAAGCCTAGGTCCTAGACGTGACACGATGAATGGAAAATCGAAGGGACTCCAAAGAAGCGTTTTAGCATATCATTCACACATGCTTGCGGAAGCAAAATAAACAACACAAGAGATATGAATAAGGGAAATGGGACTAAGGGAAGTCTTGATATTCATAAAAGCATAAAAGACTCTAGTTCATAGCAAAAGTACACCAATTATCCAACAACACCTCTAACATAGAATAGAGCGTGGGCCAAGACACTTTCCAGGCTCACCCTCATAGTAACAAGAGTTCAACATAAAGAAATATCAATAACAAGAGTAGCATAGATAGTGTCTTAGGACTTGAGGACTCACCAAAGCTTATCTTCCGAAGTACCAAAACTAGCCATGTGGAGGATGATGGAGAGTTGCTCCGGTCCATACATGGTAATATCATGTAGGCATAGAGAATGCGTTAGTACATTTGAATGTACTAAGTATGTAGGATGCAATGCAACAAGACATAAGTCAATATAGTCAAAATGCATAATCATAACAATGGATAGGTATAATATCAATATGTCATTCATGATCAATGCTTGAAGTAAAACATACTTGAAAATCATATAACTTGCATAGTACATATCACATGTGGGAAGAGACCATAATCAACATAGACCAAATGAACTACTACTTGGAATTCAAGGCATGTCACCCCCTTGTAAGGTGATTGAGGTACTCACCTATCAATAAGGTGATTGGGCATGTCACCCCAGAACAAGGTGATCGAGGTACTCACCCCTCAACATGGTGATTGAGCATGTCCACCCCAACAAGGTGATTGAGGTACTCACCCCTCAACATGGTGATTTGGCATGTCACCCCCCAACAAGGTGATTGAGGTATGTAACCTCTCAACATGGTGATTGGTCATGTCACCCCCCAACTAGGTGATTGAGGCATGTCACCCCTCAACATGGTGATTGGGCATGTCACCCCCAACAAGGTGATTGAGGCATGTCAACCCCTCAACAAGGTGATTGGGCAAGTCACGCCCCAACAAGGTGTGGTCTACTTGCAACATCTAGATACTTTTCTTGAATTCAATGCATACATGAAAGACCTTAATCATCATAAAGCCACTTGACTTATAAACCATGTAATAGATTATCAATAACTTGAAAAATCCTTGTCAAGACATTTTATCAAACACATGGTGGGTTCATAATGCTTGTTCAAAATCATGCAATTAAAGAGTGAAATAATATGAGAAAACTCAATGTACATCAACTCACCAACATATAGTAAAACCCTCTTGTTAGGTACCTTTAAATCTATCATCAAATCTCATAGTATATCATAGTTTCATAGCTCAAAACATGCATAATGTCAATAGATAAAATAAATTCATGGTATAAGCTTGAAATAGATAGACATGCATATCAATCAACATTTCATAAAACCCCAACATAATTTATAATCATAATCCATAATAAGAGACCCATAGATGATACAACTCGAAAACATGCAATTTTCATAAAAAGGAAGATTGGGCTCCATGGGTGAAAAGACCCAATGGATGAAATCCACATACCTCAAACTTAGGTTTTCTTGAGATGAGCTTGAAGAGAACTTAGAGCTTGAGGAGAACACTTGAGTTTCGAAATTAAGCTTGTAGTCCTTGAAATTTGAATAAGATAATTGGTTAAGTCTTGGAGAGATTTTTGAGAGGTTCTTGAGTGATATAGAGTTGAAAAATGGCTAAGTATGGATGTTTTCACGTATAAGTGGGCATGGGGCTATGACCCCAATGCCCTGGCTGACACAGGAAAAATTAAGGAAAAACTAATACTTTTCCACGTCTGGTTCACGATGCGGACCTAACATGAAGGCAGAATTTGTACTGCTTCGCGCCCTTGGCGCATCGTGGCCAGGGCGCGGATAGACACAAGATAAGAAAAATTAGCAAAAATTAGTTTTTGCTATGGGTCCTCTAAAATTTGGGTTATACGCATTTCCCAGTAAATTTTACCCCCCGATCGAGAATATGAAGTCAAATTTTTGATATAACACACACATTTTGAGATACATAAAATTATGATTATGGGCATTTTAGAAGCACATTTTTAGGCCGTTTCAAACTCAATCTATGATACAATCCTAAAACAAATCCACCATTATCAACAATAGATACTATGTGTCTAGAGAAGCATTTTGATACCCATATTGGCATAAATTAGGCTTAGGGCAAAAACCGTCGAATTTAGGGTTGAAATTCAAAGTTTTTGAATTTGAAAGTTGACTTTAAGATCAAGTTCAAGGTGAACAATCGAGGTCATGGGTGAAAATTCTACTAAAATGGAGTTCAAATTGATTGAGAAATTAACATTTAATGTTTGGAAATGAT
>JAPFFP010048904.1:0-31982 GCA_026153255.1 Solanum medicagineum
TGAATGAGTATATGATGACGAAAGCAATGTATGTATATGATATTATCTCTATAGTGTTGGGAATTGTCTAAGCCTCACTCGGGGGGTTATAGGCCCGGATAACCTTATTGTGGGGTTTGTACCTCAATTGCCTCTCTCGAAAGGTGGTAGGACAGTGCAACCATGACGAGGGATTTGTACCTTGATAACTATGTTGGGTAGCTTGTACTCCATCAACAATGTTAAAGGGTTTGTACCTCATCAACTATGTTGGGGGGTTCGTACCTCATCAATCTATTGAGGGGTTCGTACCATATTCGCTTCTCCAAGGGGGTGATAGGCCTTGGATATGCGCTAAAAATGGTCTCTCCTTTCACATGTATTATGTTCTATATCAATATGGTTTTACTTCGATCATCATTCATACATGCCATATTGCTATATGCTTACCCATTGTCTATGTTATGCATTTTACTTATGGTTCTTATCACTTGTTGCATCACATCCTACACGCTTAGTACATTGAAATGTTCTAACACATACTCTATGCCTACATGATGTCACCATAAAAAAACAAGAGCCCCGCTTGAGCATCTCCCTCCACGTGGCTAGTATAATTTCTCTCAAGCTTGTTGGTGAGTCCTCCTTTTCGGGGACTATGCTATGACCTCATGCTATTTTTGAAGACTATCATTCTTTTATGTATATGTTAACTATGATGGTGAGCCTGGTTGCTTGTCTTAGCCCCCGCTCTTATCTATGTAGTAGAGGTGTTGTTAGACATGTCATGTGTAATGTTATGAGTTTTGACTGTCTCTTGACTCTTGATGTTTATGATATGAAATATGTCCATTAGCCCCTGTTATACTTATTTACTATCTCTTGTTGTTATTTTATTGCTTCTGCGACTAAGGTTGCGTAATAATGTTCTAAGAGGCTTGCTTGGGGTCCCTTCGGGTTCCCCTTGCACCGTGTCACGTTTAGGCCCTAGGCTTCGGTCATGACAATTATCCTAGAAGAATACTTATATATACATACTTTCAAAAGAGGCATAAGTCATTTCAAATCATTTTAATACATATTGAGGTTTAAAAGCTAACAATTCTTCCTAATCATCCATACTTGGGCTCAAAAGCCAAGTCATAATTCAACTATACTTTCATGCATAGGAATAGCTCATTCACATATATACAATATGGTTTAAACACCCAATTATCATAGACATTTATGTTATGACATTCTTGTCATAACTATATATGAGCTTAACTCACCGAATAATAAATATTTGTTAGCTTAACTCACCGAATAATAAATATTTATGAGCTCAACTCACTGAATCATTTTCATAAAACCATGTGTGAGCTTAATCCACCAATAATTTTCATCAAAAATCAATGTTTATGTATGCATATGCCATGAATTATATAAGAATAGCAATGGACAATAGAGATTCAATCTTAAATCAATAATTCAATATGAAATTCAAGTAAATTCATAACTAAGATCCACATTCAATTCACAATTTAGATTATCCATGTTTAGTCAAAACTTTAAAGGGACAATGCATATTCAAATCTTCGTAATATCACTTCAATTCAACATATTAGGGCCTAATGCACTTTAATCTCAACATTAAAGCATATCCAATATCTCAATTGAATCAAATAAAGTAATAATCTTAAATACTCATAGTTAAACTAAGCTAAATTTCATAAAAAACAAGTCTAAAAGAGTTGGGATTGTAAGGACCCAAACATTGTACGACCTCAATTGAGGTTGAAAATTTAGTTGCGGAACGTTTTAAACCAAGGTGACGCTTCATGGAAGCCTTCATGGTCCGTATGCTGCTATACGGACCGTGTGGAGCCTCCTTTATCCCTTGGCCTTGTGTGGGAAGTGAGAGCATTAATGTAGAGTTTGGGACCAAGGCATACCAAACTTAGACCCCACACGGTCTGTGTGAGGCCATATGGACCATGTGGTGGACCGTATGGTAGCCTTGGGCTTGAGACTCCACCATTTTGAGCCTAAGGGAAGTGGTACGACCCCCCTCATGTATTGTATGGTGCTTCATAGTCTGTGAGGCCCTTCCGTATAAGTGTTGGAGTGAAACTTTTTAAAGTATTGGATCACCATCTCCGAACTTTGTCGTGGAGAATTTTTTTAATTGATGTGACATAGAGGAGTACATGAACCGTATGGCTTGGTATGATTCATATAACCCTTCCATAAGGGTGCCTATGTTGAAATTTTCTAAGTATGGGATTGCTCGGACCTTTGTTAAGTGGAAGTTTTCTAACTGTTGGACCACGGGCATGTGTATGGTCTGTATAATGCCTCACGGCTCGTATCCCCCCTCTCTAAGACCTTGATTTCGATTTTTATACTTATTTCATTAATAGTGTTTTCATGATTATGGTTCATTGTAAGGGTCTTTTATAACTTCCTATGATACCTAAAGACATTCAAATGACCTATACTTTATTTCTCTCATTCAAATTCATTCTTGCACCCAGAATTACATTGAACTCTCCTTAAGAACTCTCTTAAAGGCTCTTGTGAAGACTAAGTATGGAAATCAAGTAAAAACACTTTTCTTCATCAATTTCTTCTTCAATCTTCTTTATTAACTAAGGCATGTGGGAATAATTCTTAGTTCCTTTCAACCAAGAAGACCCAAAATCTTTTCACTTGGATTTTATGAAATATTGCTTACTTTAAATATGGATTTTTAATATTATTGTCTCTTAAATTCATTTGAAGTATGAGCTATACTTTATTGTTGACTTTCAATTGAAATAAACCCTAATATGTTGAATTACTTGATTATTATGAAGATTTGATGATTCATTGTCCCTTTAAAGTTTGATCTAAGCATGGGTAATCAATATTATGAAATTAATCTGGATTTTACTTATGAGTTTACTTGAATTTCATCTTATATTTTTTATTTTAGATTGAATCTATATTACTCATCGCTATCACATATCATTCATGGCATATGCATTCATGTACGTTGGATTTTTATGAAAATTATGAAGTGGGTTAAGCATAACTATGTTTATGTATATGAGTTTTGAAAAGATTGTGGTTATGATGAGAATGTGATCACATAAATGTATATGATATGGATCTTTGAACATTTTGCGTGTTTACACTATTTTGTATATGTGAATGAGCTATTCCTATGCATGAAAAGTATGATATGGATTATGGTTTCGCATATTAGCCCATATATGAATTATTATGAATGATGTTTTACTTTTAAGCTCATGTATGCATTGAAACAATTTGAAATGACTTGCGTCTCTTTTGAAAGCATATATATGTATATGTATTCTTGTGGGAAGATGAACTAGCACCGATGGATTAGGGGTGATAGGGCTATTCCCAAGGGTCCTCTCCTTTTCCATAAATTATATGCCAACATTGGTATATGTATATGGTAACCCTAATTGAAATGAGAGGCTCATAAGGTGTGGTTACAACATTGATATAAGATGATATGAATTGAAAATCCTATCCAAAATGGGATGCCCGCAAGGAAGGTTACTTCTCTGAAATGGCAGGCCCGTAAGGAGATGCATGGTTTACGTTTGGCAAGTAGACCACCTCTTTTTTGGTGTAGGTATAACATGGAAATTTCAAGTAATAGCTCGCTTGGTCTTATATGTTGGTTGGGGACTCATCCCCACTTTATATGAGCATTATCAAATTTCATGCATCATGAATTTCATGATATATTGTTATACTACTTTCCTTTGGATATATACTTGTTTTTATACTATGTGCCCTTGTTATCTAACATTGAATGTGGGTTTGGTAAATCATTTAGATTGCATGCTTGCATTTTTAGTACATTCAAACATAGTAATTCATACTTTTGCCTACATGATCTAACCATGTAGGGACCGAGGACTACCTTCATCCACCTTCTGATAGTTAGCTTGGATCTTCAGATTCGTTTGTTGTGGTGAGTCCAATGTTCTAAGGACAAACCACATTTCCCTACCTATGGTGCTATTGTTTATGTTATTTACTTTGAGGGTGAGCCCAAGATATGTCTTGGCCTCCATCCTATCTTATGACTTGAGGCATTATTGGACATCATGCAAAATCTTTTGCATTTATATGCTAAGTGTTGTATTAGGACATTCTGTTTATGGATATGTCTATCTAATGGGTATTATTATGTGGATGGGCCATGTGTATTATGATGTGTTTCTTATGTTATGTTATGGAAGCTCTAAGTCTTAAATTGCCCCCATAGAGTGAGTCATACTTACCCGTCCCTCAGTCATTATGTGGATGTCTTATGTGGATCCATGTAAATTCCTTTCCCTATGACATCCTTCACAGCGTGAGTCCTACATTCCGGTCCCTTTGAACTATGTGCTTATTATTTGTATACGCTTTTGAACTAATGATGTGAATATGGAGACTTTGAGGTTTACTTGGGGACTCTCAGGTTCCTATTCGCCATGTCACTACTAGACCCTAGGTCTGGGCCGCGACAGGGTCTTCATGGGTTAAAGGGACCATTAATCAATCCCACATACTTAAGTTACCCAAGAAGAAACAAGAAGAATTTTATAAAGAAGAGTGCCTTTCCTTAATCCCCAAGCTATGCCTTCACTAGTTCACTTGAGAAGAGTTCTTAAGAGAGAGCTTGAATAAATTCTAAGTATTGATTTGAATTTGAATGACAGAAGAATAGTATAGGTCATTTGAAAGTATTATAATAGGATAGGATGTCACAAACATCCCTTCGAAGTAGCCAAAATTACAACAATGTCATTAATGAAATGGAAGTCAAAATGTTGCCAGGGGTCCGTATGGAGACTATATAAATTGTTTAAGGACATATAGACCATGTAGAAATTCTCACTGATGAAGTTTTAAGACGGTGATTCCATACATAGAAAATTTTTACATCAATGCCCATACGGCCCATGAAGCGTTATACGGACCGTTCGAGGTTCATGTGTGATGTGCCTTGGCCAAAATGTGGTTTTCAAGGCCAAGGCTACTACACAAGTCACTGCGCGGCCCATAAAGTGTCGCACAGACTGTGTGGGGTTCATGTGGTGCATGCCTTGGTGTCAAACTCTATCATAAGGTAAATACTCTATGTACAAGGCCAAGGTCCACCTCAAGACCCCTCTATACGGCCCTCGGTGAATCACACAGCCAGTGGAGGTGCCCATAAGGTGTCACCTTGGTCAAAAACTTTCTGGAACCAAAATGCAAGCACCATTAAAGTCATTCAACGTCCAAGTCCTTTCATCATCTCCCCCTTGGGAACATTCGTCCTTGAATATGTTAAAACAAGGCTTGAAAGGCTTGACATGAACATGAAACATTTAAACACAAGTACATAATGCATTTTCCATCATTTGAAATTCATAAAATCATTAAAACTCATATCAAAACATCTTTAACTCATTTTCGTGCACATGTATGCATGTCATGTCATGAAACACAAGTGTAAAAGGATTAGGACCACTTGAAAAAGAAAGAACTTAAAATCTTAGGCTGGAGTAGGTTGGAAAATATGGGGATACCATTTCATCATGTCCAACTATGCCTCCCATGTAGCACTCTCTACATGTTGATTTCTCCAAAGGTCTTTAACTGAAACCACATCCTTGTTGTGAAGTCGCTTCACTTGCCAATCCAACATCTCAATTGGGACTTCCTTATAAGACAAGTTCTCCTCAACCTCAACACCTTCCAAAGGCAAAAGTGTACTAGGATCACCAATCAATTTCCCCAACAGACACATGGAAAATCAAGTGGATAGAACTCAAATTCGGAGGCAAATCCAATATATAATCAACATTCACAATTCACTCAATCATCTCATAAGGGCCTACAAACTGGGGACTTAACTTTCCCTTCTTACAAAAATGCATTACAGCCTTCATCAGTGAGACCTTCCCAAAAACCCAATCATCCACGTGAAAGTCAAGATCCCTCTTCCTAACATCCGAATAAGATTTTTGGTGACTTTGAGCCATCTTCAACCTCTTCCTAATAAATTTCACCTTCTCCATGGCCTCCAATACCAAATCCAGGTCAATCAAAGCCATTTCACCCAACTAAAACCACCCCATTGGAGATATACATCTTCTACCATACAAAGCTTCAAATGTTGCCATATCAATTCTAGCATAGAATGTAGTGTTATAAGCAAACTCGATGAGTAGTAGATGATCATTCCCGTTACACTTGAATTCCAACACACAAGCCCTCAACATGTCCTACAAAGTTTGAATTTTCCTTTCGGCTTGTCCATTGTTATGAAGGTCAAAGACTATACTTAACTTCACCTTGGTGCCAAGTCCTCTTTGAAACTATCTCCATAAGTGAGAAGTAAATTGGGGGCAACAATTTGATGTGATAGTTCTAGACACACCATGTAGCCTCACCAACTCTTGGATATACAACCTTGCATAATCTTCGGCACTGAAGGTAGTCTTGACCGGTAGGAAATGAGCCAATTTAGTCATCTAATCAACGATAACCCAAATTGAATAAAATTGGTTTCAGGTTCTGGGAAAACCAACAACAAAATCCATGTTCATATCTTCCCACTTCCAAGTAGAAATCTCAATATCTTGAGCCAAACCACCAGGGCTTTGATGCTCTACCTTCACTTATTGACAATTAAGACATCTGGATACAAACTTGGCTATATCTTTCTTCATATCTTGACACCAATACACTTCCCTCAAATCCTAATACATCTCGGTGGATCTGGGTGAATAGAATAATGAAAGTTATAGGATTCAGTCATGATCACTTTCCTAAAATCTGGAACACACAATTGATCTTGATACCGAAACACACCATCTCCCTCTTGGGAGAAAACCTCTATCTTCTTTTCAGCAACCAACTTCTTTAACTCAATCGGTGACGTGTCTAAATCTTGCTTAGCCTGACATCAAAAACCACAGAAGATTCGGCACCATTCTAAACATAAATACCACCCTCATTAGAGTCAGCCAACCTAACACCTATCCAAGACAAACAGTGAACATCTTTTACCAACTCCTTCTTTCCTTCATCAACGTAAGCCACACTACCCAAAGATAGTTTGCTAAGAGTGTTAGCTGTAATATTTGCCTCATCGGATGATATTGCACACCATGTAATAGTCCTTAAGGAGTTCCAACCACTTTTTTTGCCTCAAGTTAAGATCCCTTTGGGTGAGAACATATTGCAAACTCTTGTAATTGGTGGAAACATCAATATGAACCAGATATAAATAATGTCTCCAAATCTTCAAAGCAAACTCCACAGCCGCTAATTCAAGATTCTGACAAGGGTAATTATGCTTATGCATCTTCAATTGCCTTGATGCATAAAATATCACCTAACCATGTTGCATGAGCACACAATCCAACCCAATCCGAGAAACTTCGCAATACACCAAAAACCCATCTAACCTATCCGATAGAGTCAAAGCAGAAGCCGATGTAAGCTGATCTCTCAAAGTCTAAAAACTCTTCTCACATTAATTTGACCATATAAACTTGGACTTATTTTAAGTCAACTTGGTCATTAGAGATGCAATAAATGAGAAATCATCAACAAATCTCCTATAATAACCAGCCAACCAACGACAACTTCGAATATCTAGAGGAGTCAGTGGTCTAGGTCAATTCTTCATTGAATCATTCTTTTTTTGGTCAACCTTAATACCATCACCGGACACCATATGATAAAAAAAGCTACCTCACCCAACAAAAATGCACACTTGCTGAATTTAGCATACAATTGCTTCTCCCTCAAAGACTGAACAACCAACCTCAAATGATCTGTATGCTCCCGCTAACTTCGGAAATCATCAATAAATAAAATCACAAAACTATCAAGAAATGGTTTGAACACAATATTCATAAGATCAATAAACATAGCCGGAGCATTAGTCAAGCCAAAAGACATCACCACAAATTGAAAGTGCCCATATCTAGTTTGAAAAGTCGTCTTGGGGATGTGACACTCCCTAACCTTCAATTGATGATAATTGGAATGGAGGTAAATCTTTTAGAATTGGGTGGCCCCTTGAATTTGATCAAACAAGTCATCGATCCTTGGCAGCGACTACTTATTCTTGATGCTTACCTTATTCAGTTTTCTATAATCATTTCGCATTTGAAGAGACCCATCTTTCTTTCTTACAAATAACACCGGAGCACCCTATGGAAATATACTTGGCTTAATGAAGCCTTTCTCCAACAAGTCCTTTAATTGATCGTTGAACTCCTTCAACTTAGTTGGTGCCATACGATAAGGAGGAATAGATATAGCTTGAGTATCCTGGAGAAGATCTATGTCAAAGTCTACTTCACTTTCAGGAAGAATACTGTGAAAATCTTTGGGAAACACATTGGGAAACTCATTCACCACTAGAACTGATTTATGAGTAGGTAACTCAGACTCCACATCTTTGACCCTTGCAATATGATAGATACATTTGAAAAGTTGTTTCATGAATGATCGTATCATAATTTTGGTCTATTATAAGGGTCTTTCATGAATTTCTCAGCTATCCTAAACCCCTAAATCATCTTATACTCCTTCATTACTAATCATTCTTATTCAAATATGTACCTTCTCATTCACTCGCTCAAACACTTTCCGAATCTTCTTTTCAAGCTCTAATCGGAGCTTTTCCATGGAACCTTCAAGCTTAAGCTATATTCACCTTCAAGCCTTCAGTCTAAGAGTGTTAAAGTGGTTTAGGGTCATCATGGGTCTCCTTCATCAAGTCAAGTTCAAAGAAATTCCATTGGCTAATCTTTTCACATGAATCGATAAAAGGATCAAATTTAAATGGTCATATCTCATAGCACAAAAAGAACTAGGTTACCTACACCTACCAAACTAAAGCTATTTGAATTATCTTTAGAGCGCATCTTGTTTCACCCAATTACGAGTTTGAAGTAAGAACTTTTCCTTTTTTTGTAGAACCTGTCTGGGTGCGGAAAGTGTGCTTTCATGGACTGTGAAAAGCTTCACGAGCCGTGAAGCCACTCGTGGTAGGTTCAGGATAAACTTCAAAGTTCCATTTATTGAGGTGTTTTCGATATTTTGGCCCATTCCCAAGGCTTGCTAAGACCTTTATACCTCTCTTTACACTCCTAAACAACCTCTATCTATTTTTATAACCCCTCATTCAAGACTAACATTTAGTTTCTAGAATCAAACTCTCAAAATTCTCTCCAAGTCTCATCTTCAAGATTTAAGATAGGATTCAATTGGGGTTTCAACTTCAAGCTAAATTCTTCTCAAATCATCTTCCTAGGCAAGGTATGTGGGATTGATTCATTGTCCCTGTCAACCATGAAGACCCAAAACGCTTTTTTACTCGAATAAAATTTAAGCTTTTAACTATGTGGTCTTTTAAATTATTATTTATTTGATTTAATTGAGATAGGGGCTATGTTAAACTGTTGTTGTTAAAGTAATTTAAGCCCTAATATATTGAATTGCATTGGTACATTGAAGATTTGAATACCTATGTCCCCATTAAAGGTTGAATTAAGCATGAGTGATCTAAATTGTGATTTAAATGTAAATTTACTTATGGATTTACTTGAACTACATATTATATTATTGATTTGAGTGTAAATCTCTATTTTCCATGCTATTCTCTTATCATTCATAGAATATGCATACATGAGCATTGGTTTTCTTGAATATTATGAAGTGAGTTAAGCCCAATTAAGGTTATGAATATGATATTGAAGAAAGTATGATTATGATATGACAAGTGATCACAAAATATCTATGATATGGCTCTTTGAGCAAACTTTAGGTGTTTATACCAATATGATATATGTGAATGAGTTATTCCTATGCATGAAAGTATGAATTGAAGTATGATTTAGCTTTTTAACCTAAGTAAGCATGATTATGAAATATGTTTTGGCTTTTAAGCCTAAGTATGCATGATTTTGAGCTTAAAAGACTAATGCTCCTATTTCAAATATGTATATGTATGTGTATTCCCGTGGAATAATGACTTAGCCATGAGAGGACCTTGAGATTAAGGCTCATCCCCTTAGTTGAGGCATGACCCATTAGACGTGAATCCCATTGTCTGATAACTGCATGCCTCTATAGGTTAAAGGATCACCCATTGGATGAGGTTGAATCCTTAGAAGGGTCACCCATTATGTGAGGTCGACGATCGTCTATTAGATGAGGCTTGATTCCCTAGATGGACGACCTATTAGTAAAGGCTTGGTTAATTATGTAGCTTTAGTGGATCCACTTAGGCATTATGGATATTCACCTTGGCAAGTGACTTCCCTTTTCCTCCGGTGTAGGGGTAACATCGAGAAGCTATGTAATAGCTCGCATGGTCTTATATATTGGTTGAGGTTACATCCCGCTATGATAAGTATTATCGCATTTCATGCATCATGAATTTCATGGCATATTTATCCATTACTCTTTTTTGTATATACTTTTCTCTATATATGTTCCCTTGTCATCTAACATTTAATGCAAGTTTAATGAGTTCATATGCATTGCATGCCCGCATACTTACTACATTCAAATGTACTAATGCATACTATTTGCCTACATGATCTGAACATGCAAGAACTGAAGACTATCTTCATCTACCTTTTGATGGTTAGCTTGGATTATGAGAGTTGCTTATGGTGAGTCCTATCATTCAAGGAAAAGCCACCTTCTGTCTCCCTATTATACTATTCTCTTACGTCTTTACTTTTAGAGTGAGCTCGGGACATGTCTTGGCACCCGTACTATTTCCTGACTTAGAGGCATTATTTGACATCATGTAAACTCTTTGTAGGGGATTGTGATATGTTATGATATTTTCTTATAGAGATTATGATTATCGTTATCTATTAATGTTGATAGGATGATATGATGTTATTGATGAGATGATGAAATGTGGAATATCCTATGTCCCTTCTATCCCCATAGCATGAGTCATACTAGTCGGCCCTTAGTTCTTAATGTGCTATGTGAATCCATGCAAATCCTTATTCCTATGACATCCCATAGCATAAGTCATACTGCACCATCCCTTAGAATTATGTGTTTATTGTTTAATCATGCTCTTCTAAACCGATGATGTGTATGTGGAAGCTATGAGGATTGTTTGGGGCCTCTCGTGTTCCCATTCGGCATGTCACTCCTAGGTATTAGGCTCGGATTGTGACACAAGCCTAACAACCAAAATAGGAGTCAGAAAAGATAAATTTGCACCCAGATCAAGAAAAGTACAAACATCAAAATCCAAGACTTTTAACATACCGGTCACAACATCTGGGGTCTCCTTAACTTCCTGACAAGCATGCAAAGCATAGAACTTGTTATGTCTTTGGGCACCACCTTGTGGAAATCTCCGCTGGCCTTAATCACCTTGGGCCCCTTGACCTTTACCCTTCTGAGCAACTTTAAGACAACCAGCAACCATGTGGTTCTCGTCATCACACCCATAACATGCACCCAACTCTTTTCAACAAGCACCCATCTGATTCTTTCCACACCTGTCACACTAGCGAAGTAATGGCCCATTGCTACTCGGTCCCCTGGGAGGAGGCACCTTAGCATTCCCTAACCTTGCATTAGAACCTTGGCCCTATTGAAAACGACCGTAACTACTACCCTTGGAGTTGGAGAACCCACCATCGTAACGGGCCCTTTAGAATCATGCACCATCTTCTCCTTGAGCTTTTCCCCTTAAATCTATTAAGCATATGTCATGAGTCTGGAGTTATCCATATCCCAAATAAGTATAACTATACACTATTCTTCTACAACCAAATCAGAGATCCCAGAAATAAACTTGTGCATTTTTACACGGGGTCAGCCACTAGCATGGGGGTTAGCCACTAGTATAGGGCACGGGGATCAGCCACTAAATAAACTTGTGCACACTTTGAGAGTTGTGTGAACTTGAGGTCATAGTCCCTCACACTCATACCACCCTATTTGAGGTTGATAGATTCTATTACTCAGCCTCCCTAAGTTCTAGAGGAAAGAAACGATCCAGAAAGGCAAATTTGAACTCTTCTTGATTAACTCCATCACCATAGACCCTATCCATCAACCATTGAGTGTATCACACTTGAGCCACAACCTTCAATTGATATGCAGCCAACTCAAGTTTCTCCTCATAAGTCACTCTCATAATAGTCAATACAATAGAGAGTTCATCAATGAACTCTTGAGCATCCTCAGCAGCCTTTGATCTATAGAGCTACGAATGATTCACCTGGGAAAAATCCCTCACTCTAACAGTCGGAGTGCGATCATGGGGAGGAAGATTGTCCTGTCTAGCCTGGATAGTCACCACTTGGGAAATCATAGCAATAGCAGTACAGAATTCACCATTAGTGACCGGCTCTTTCATAGGCCCTTGAGGAACTTGGTTCTCATTAATCGAGGCCTGTTTCAGTAGGGGAGTTCTTTGTGGAGGAATCTTCTGTAATGTAGCAAGGACATCACCAGGATTAGCAAAACTTAATACATGATCCAAAGCATGACATAAGACACGAAGAAGTGAGACAATTCCTAGAATGCCATCATAGCCTCCCACTCATAGGCATGGTGCACTTCACACCCATGAATAAGACTCTACTCGACGTGGCATGTCGGACTCTGAGGATCATTTATAGACTTCGTGCACTGATACCAAGCTTTTCAAAACCCAGATCGATGGTCTAGGAGTGACATGGTGAATGGGATCTCGAGAGTCTCTAAACAAGCCTCATAGTATCTAAATTAACATCATCGGTTCAGAAGCACACGAAGAGACAGTAAACACATAGATCTAAGGGACTGGAAAGTATTACTCACACTATGGGGATATCATAGGGATAGAGATTTGCATCAGTTCACATAACACATAGAACATACGCACTAAGGGGTGGTTAAGTATGACTCACGATATGGGAGTTTAATGGGACTTAGGATCTTCCACATTTCTACATCATAACGTAAATCCATATCGTATCATAACCAAATCACAATAAGCATATCTGGTAAATAGACATAATCATAGTCTCTGAATAACAACACATAGCATATATCCGTATATTAGTCTACAAGATGTCTAACAATGCCTCTAAGTCATAGAATAGGATCAGGGCCAAGACATATCTCGAGCTCACTTTCAAAGTAAATATAACACAATCGATGGTAACATAAAAGGTAGATGGATGATGGCTTGTCCTTGGATGGTGGGACTCACCACAACAACTTCCAAGAGTCCAACTAGCTGTCAAAAGGTGTATGAATATAATCTATGGTTCCGACATGGTTAGTCATGCAAGCAAAAAGTATGCATTAGTACATTTGAATGTACTAAGTATGCGAGCATGCAATGCATATGAACTTTTTAAACCTGCATTCAATATTAGATGACAAAGGCGTAGATAGACAAAGAATGGCAATATAATAATGTACCATCAAATTCATGATGCAAAAAATGCCATAGTGCTTCCATATATAAAGGGGATATGACCATAACTGACATCTCAAACCCATGCGACCTATATGAATTTTCCCAATAAAGAGATCCCATCTGGTGAGAGAAGATTACTTGTCAAAGGTAATCTACCCCACACCTTACGACCCAGTCATTTTGGTGTGATACCCACCATCCTGACAATCTAGTCATTTCGACAGGATTTTCTTACCTTATCATATCGTATCATATCATATCATATCATATCACAATTTTCAACCATACCTTAACCCGGTCATTTCAATAGAGGTTACCATATACCTATGCTGGCACATAGTTCAAGAGAGAGGAAGAGAACTCTTGGGGATAGCCCTAACGCGTCCAATATCATTCAGTGCTAAGTCATCATCCCATACGAATACTTATACATATATATTCTTTCAAAAGAAGCACAAGTCATTTCAAATAATTTCAATGCATACTTAGGCTTAAAAGACAACCATTCTTCATAATCGTGCACACTTACTCTCGAAAGTCAAATCATAATTCAATCCATTCTTTCATGCATAGGAATAGCTCATTCACATATGTACAATATGGTGTAAACACCAATTATCATATGCATTTATGTGATCACATTTTTATCATAATTATATGTGAGCTTAACTCACGTAATAACAAACATATGTGAGCTTAACTCCCCGAATCATTTTCATAAAGCCATATGTAAGCTTAACCCGTTGATAAGTTTCATCAAACTCAATACTTATTATGCATATTCCATGAATGATATGATAATAGCCATGGGCAATAGATATTCGATCTTAAGTCAACAATTCAATATGAAAATTCAAGTAAATCCATAAGTAAGATCCACATTCAAATCTCGATATAGATTACTCATGCTTACATCAAATTTTAAAGGGACAACGCCCATTTAAATCTTCATAATGTCAATGAAATTCAAAATATTAGGGCTTAAATCACTTTAAAATCAACATTATAACATAGCCCATATCTCAATTGAATCAAATAAACAATAATCTTAAAAACCCATATTTAAAGTAAGCTCAATTTCATAAAAATCAAGTGTAAAAGAGTTGGGGTCTTCGTAGTTGGACCATGAATCAATCCCACAAATCATACTTATCCAAGAAGAAACATGAAACGACCCTAAAAAGTGCCTGAAAATATGCCTTAGAACGCCCATAATTTTAATTTCCCTATATCTCAAAATCTATGTGTGATATCGAAAATCTGACTTCATATCCTTATTCAGGGGGTAAAAATTAGGGGAGGGAGGGTCTAACCCCGATTTAAGAACAACAATAGCAAAATTTGAAAATAAAAAAATGTGATCTCTAGAGACGCTCCGCGCTCCCAGCGCAACGCGCCATGGGCGTGTTCCTATAGATTTTTTGTCCAATTTTTTTCTATCTCGATCCAAGACTTTTGGGTCTTGGGCCTGAGTGTTCCCAAACGTGATTTTAATAATACTTAGTGATATTTCACCATTATATCATCCTAAACATCCCAAAGTACTCAGTCAAACACTTAACCATATTTTTCACACCTAAATTCAAGTCTATAGACCCTCATCTAAAACTAAGGATTTTCTTCATGCTTCAAGTCTCCATTTTCGATCTTTATCAAGAGCTTCTTCAAAGCTAAGGTATGTTGGTTTTAACCATTGAGTTCTTTCACCCACGATGCCCTAACCTCCTTTCTACTCAATTTGAATGATTTAAAGTTGATTTTACAATTGGGTTTACTAGTAGAACATGTCTATTAACTATGTTAAAGCTATGTAAAGTTGTGAATGTTTTGCTATATTTTAAGCTATAAATGTTGGATCTATTGTAAGATTTGATGAGGTGTTTTGATATACATTGCGTGAGGGTGTTGCAAGATGTTGATTAATGATTTTAAAATGAATTTTCTTGCATAATTTCATCTCTATTTTTCATGGTTTTATACTAGCATTACATACCCTTTAAGTATTTGATAAAATGTCCGGATGGAGTTTCTTGAGGAATTGATGGTCCAACGTATGTGATATGATATGACTGATGTTATGATGATGAAAGGAGCTTATGTATATGATATAATCTATATACAATGTTGCATTAGACCATGCCCGATCTGGAGGTACTAAAAGTCTGGATAACCTTGCCGGGAGGTTTGTAACTTGATAACCGAGGTGAGGATTTGTACTCATCAACTATGTGAGGGGTTTGTACTTTTCCAGCAAGGTGATAAGGTGAAATTATCATCAACCATATGAGGGGTTCGTACCACACCACCAGGGTGATAGGGTCAGACCATCATCAACCAATCAGGGGGATTGTACTTTGGAAATGTAGTTTGGTCTCTTCTACACATATGATATCCTATATGAGTATAAATGACTTAAACATGTTTTACTTGAGCATTGGTCATTCATTTCATATTGTTATATGATGTCTATTGTCTATTGTTATGCATTTTGATTATGATGCCTATCTCTTGTTACATTTAATCCTACATTCTTAGTACATTCAAACGTACTAATGCATACTCTTGCAGACATGATATCACTATGTAGGAATCGGCGCCCAAGTTGATTTTCCTCCTTCTCCACATGACTAATTTGGTACAACTCAAGCTAGTTACGGAGTCCTCCACTTTGGGGACCCTTAGTCTATATTGTTTTTATTATGTATTGAGACACTCTTCTTTAAGTGCTACTTTGAATATGAGGGTGAAGCGGTTGCTTTGTCTTGGTCACCACTCTTATCTAAGTATTAGAGGCATTTGTTAGTAATGTTATGTAGCTATAATATGAGCTTTCACTCTTTGTATGTTGATTGTGATATTATGCAAGCTTTCCCCTTACCCCCTTTGCGCCTATTCTTATTCTTTATGTCTTTTATATGCTTCCGCGACCTATTCTTACCATAGATCCTCGTAGTCCAACACACTGTATTGATCAGAGTCCTATTCATGGTTGTGAAGCACTCCATGACTGTGAATAGGAGGCTATGAGATGTTTTAGGAAATGTTTCCCTTCTTTATGTTCTAAGTAATGCTATCGAGTTGTGAAAAGTTTTTCCCCCCTAACGATTGTCCTTTGCTACACTAGATCATGCCAAACACTAGAGGAAGAAGGGCTTAAACTCCAGAGGAGCAACCTACCAATGATGAGCTCCGGGATGCCCTTAGTATGCTTGCCGAAGTTGTGGCCAACAAAGTCAATCAAGGGGCCCAAGCCCCTCATGCTACTACCTTGGGATCTAGGGTAAGGGACTACATGAGGATGAATCCTCCGGTGTTCTATTGGTTAAAGGTTGATGAAGATCCACCAAAGTTCATTGATGAGGTCTACAAGATTTTGAATATCATGGGTGTTGGGCCGAATGAAAAGGTGAAGTTGGCGGCTTACCAACTCAAAGAGGTAGACCAAATATGGTATGATCATTGGAAGGGTGAGAAGGGAATTGGTAATGTGGTGCTTTGGGTAGAGTTCAAATTGGCTTTCCTTAATCGAATTTTCCCTCTTGAGCTTAGAGAAGCTAAGTTGGTAGAGTTCATGAACATGAAAACAAGGTGCTATGAGTGTGAGGGTGTATACCGTCAAGTTCAATTAACTTTCAAAGTATGCTCCTCATTTGGTGTCCGATCCTAGATCTATGATGGATATGTTCGTGATAGGGGTCTCCAATTTGGTGAGTGAAGAATGCCGGTCTGCCATGCTAATTAGTGACATGGACTTGTCTCGGTTGATGACCTATGCTGAGCAAATGGAGGAGGAGAAATTGAGGAAAAGAAAGGGGCATGAGGCCAACAAGGCCCAATTTAAGGGTAAATTCCAAAAGGATGCTAGATTTTGTCAATGCCAAGGGACTTCTCATGCTACTAATAGGGGGTTTGCCAATGACTTCCCTAGGCCTCAAGATGTTTGTGGTGTGGTTCCTATTGATGTGTGCCCTAAATTTGTAAGGAGCCATGAAGGCCCATGTTTGAAAGGTTCTAATGCATCTTTGAATGTGGTGAACTTGGTCATAAGAAGATGGGTTGTCCAAGTAACCGTGGCAAAGCCCGGGGTGCAAAAGTGCTTCTATTGGCTAGGGTGGTCATCAAGGTGGTGCCCCAAGGTACAGCTGGTTTTATGCTCTACATGGGAGGCAAGGGGTTGGTGAATTTCTCGATGTTGTTATCGGTATGTTAAAAATCTTTGACTTTGATGTATATGCTTTGATTGATCTGGGTGCCACTCTTTCCTTTGTTACCCCTTTTGTTGATAAAAAGTTTCATGTTGACCCCGAGTTGTTGCATCAGTCATTTGAAGTGTTTACTCCAATTGGAGCCTATATTGTTGCTAGGAATGTTTATAGATGTTATCGTATTTGCATTTTGCATAAGTTGTTGCCTTGTGATCTTTTTGAATTAGACATGGTTGATCTTGATGTCATTCTTGGGATGGATTGATTGCATGCTTATTGTGCTTCTATTGATTGTAGAACCCATAGGGTCAAATTCCAATTAAATGAACCTGTACTTGAGTGGGAAAGTCAAGATGTGGTGTTCAAGGGTAGGTTCATCTCTTGTACTAAAGCCCGTAAGTTGATCTCTAAGGGGTGTCTTTATCATCTCGTGAGGGTTAGGGATGTGGAGTCTAAAGTCCTTCCTATAGAGTCGGTTCCGATTGTAAATGAGTTCCTTGATGTCTTCCCAAATGACTTTCCCCGATATCCCTCCTGAAAGGGAAATAGATTTTGGTATAGACCTCCTCCACGATACTCAACCTATCTCTATATCCCCTTATCGTATGGCCCCGGCAGAGTTGAAGGAATTAAAGGACAATAGAAAGGTTTGTTGGAGAAGGGATTTATTAGGACTAGCGAATTACCTTGGGGTGCACCGGTGTTATTTGTGAAGAAGAAGGATGGGTCCCTTAGAATGTGTATTAACTACTGGCAACTCAATAGGGCTACTATAAAGAATAGATATCCTCTTTCAATAATTGATGATTTTTTTGGCCAATTGCAAAGGGCTAACTATTTCTCTAAGATTGATCTTCTTCTTGGGTATCATCAAGTGAAGGTGAGGGAGTGTGATATTCCCAAGATGGCCTTCCAGACTAGATATAGGCATTATGAGTTTGTTGTGATGTCTTTTGGGTTGACCAATGCACTGGCCATCTTGATGGACCTTATGTATAGGGTCTTCAAACCTTACCTTGATTCCTTTGTTGTGGTCTTCATTGATGATATTTTGATCTGTTCACATAGTAGGGAGGAGAATATGAGCATTTGAGGGTTGTGTTGCAAAGATTGAGGGAGTAGAAATTTTGTGCAAACTATGGAAAGTGTGAATTTTGGTTGAAGGAGGTTGCATTCTTTGGTCATGTGGTGTCGGGGGATGGTATTAAGGTGGATCCTAAGAAGACCGATGTGATTAGAAATTGGCCTAGGCCATTGACCCCCTTGGATATTAGGAGCTTCGTGGGTCTAGCGGACTATTATAGAAGGTTTGGGAATGGGTTCTCCTCCATTTCTTCCGCTATGACAAATTGGCTCGAAAGGAGGTTAAGTTTGTGTTGATCGATGAGTGTGGGAGGAGCTTCAAAACATTGAAAGACAAGCTTGTGTTCGCTTCTATATTGCCACTACCGGATGGGCTTGAGGGATTTGTGGTGTATTGTTATGCCTCCTGAGTTGGTTTGGGTTGTGTGTTGATGCAAAATGGTAAGGTCATAGCCTATGCTTCTAGACAACTCAAGGTACATGAAAGGAACTACCCTACCCATGACTAGAGTTAGCCGCCATTGTGTTTGCATTAAAGATTTGGTGTCACTATTTGTATGGGGTGCATGTTGATGTGTTCACCGATCATAAGAGCCTTCAATATGTTTTCACTCAAATGGATCTCAACTTGAGGCAAAGGAGATGGTTAGAATTTCTTAAAGACTATGATATGAGTGTGGATCATTATCCGGGTAAAGCAAATGTTATGGCAGAAGCTTTGAGTAGGGTGTTCATGGGTAGCCTAGCTCATGTTGATGGTTGTATGAAGGAGATGGCTAGGGAAGTGCATTGATTGGCTAGATTGGGGTTAGGTTGGAAGAGGTTGATGATGATGGTGTTGTGTTGTTAATAGGTTTAAGTGTTCATTGGTTGATGAGGTGATAGCAAAACAAGATCTTGGCTCCTCCTTGCTTGAATTGAAGGCCTTGCTGAAAGAGGGCAAAGTGGAGGTTTTTTTCTCCCAAGGGGGAGATGGTGCCCTTAGGTACCAAGCTAGGTTTTGTGTACCTTGTGTTGATGGTTTGAAGGTGAAAATCCATGATGAGGCCCATAATTCCTCTTATTCTATCCACCTTGGTTCCACCAAAATGTATAGAGACTTGAGGTATGTATATTGCTGGGGAGGCATAAAGAGAGACATTGCAAATTTATTTTTGATTGTCATAGTTGTCAACAAGTCAAAACCAAACATCAAAGGCCTGGTGGCCTAACCTAAGAAATAGAGATTCCTATTTGGAAGTCGAAGGTGATTAATATGGATTTTGCGGTTGGATTGCCCAAGACTAGAAAATGTTTTGGTTCCATTTGGGTTGTGGTTGATAGGATGACGAAATCGGCTCAGTTTCTACCAGTTAATACTACATATGGGGCTGAAGAGTATGCAAGGTTGTGCATCCATGAGTTAGTGAGTTTACATGGGGTACCTTTGTCCATCATATCGGATCGTGGTGCACAATTCACTTCACGCTTTTGGAGATCTTTTCAAAGGGGCCTTGGTAGAAAAGTTCACCTTATTACGACCTTTCATCCTCAAACAGATGGCCACATCGAAAGGATAATTCAAACCCTTGAAGATATGCTTAGGGCATGTGTATTAGAGTTGAGGGGTAGTTGGAATGATCATCTTCTTTTGATTGAGTTTGCATATAACAGTAGCTATCTTCTAGCATCGGTATGTCTTGTTTGAGGCTCTTTATAGGGGGCGTTGTAGATCACTGGTTGGTTGGTTTAAGGTTGGTAAGGTAGCTTTGTTGGGACCAGATCTGGTTATGCAGGCTCTTGAGAATGTTAGGTGGTTAGGGAGAGATTGAAGATGGCCCAAAGTTACCAAAAATCTTATGCAGATGTGAGGAGAAGAGACCTTGAATTCAAAGATTGGGTCTATTTGAAAGTTTCTCCAATGATAGGTGTGGTCCATTTTAGTAAAAAGGGGAAGTAAAATCCAAGATATGTTTGTACTTATGAGTTGATTAAGAGGGTTGGCAAAGTAGCTTACAAGTTGAGGTTGCATAGTGAGATGGAATTGGTTCATCTGGTGTTTTATGTCTCTATGTTGAGGAAATGTGTGGGTGATCCTAATGCTATTGTGCCTCTTGATGTTTGGGGGTTTTTGATGATAACTTGACTTATGAGGAGACTTCGGTTCAGATTTTTTCTAGGCAAGTGAAGAGATTGAGGAACAAGGAGGTGGCATCCATTAAGGTTCTTTGGAGGAACTAACAAGTCGAAAGTGATACATGGGAGGCCAAGGCGGACATGCAATAGCAGTATCCTTATCTTTTCCACCCCACTCAATCCAAAGGTACTAATTCTAAGTCCCCTATGTGATTTCAAGTCTTATATTTCAGCCCCCATGTCATTCATATCATTCATGTTTAAGTTGGTAAGTTTATGATGATTTTACACTTATGTTGAGATTTTGGAAATGGTGTTTTAAATGTAATGTTGGATTCTTTCTAGGGAACATTTGTTTATGATCACTCTTGTCCTGTAAATCTCTTTTATATTTGGGGATGGATGTTCCCAAAGGGGAGATACTGAAATGACCTCAAAAAGTGCCCGAAAATGTGCCTCAGAATGCTCAGAATTTTGATTTCCATATATCTCAAAATCCATGCCTGATATTGAAAATTCAACTTCATATTCTTATTCAGGGGTCAAAATTAGGGGAGGAGGGGTCTAAACCCAATTTAAGAAAAACCATAGCAAAATTTGAAAACAAAAAAAATGTTATTTCCAGAGACGATCCGCGCCACTGGCGCAATGCGCCAAGGGCACGCTCCTATATATTTTTTTGTCCATTTTTTTCCTATCTCAGTCCACGAATTTTGGGTCATAGGCCTAAGTGTTCGCAAATGTGTTTTTACCTATAGTTAGTCATATTTCACCCTCATATTATCCTAAACATTCCCCAATACTCACTCAAACATTTAGCCATATTTCTCACTCCTAAATTCAAGTCTCAAAACCCTCATCCGGAACTAAGTATTTTCTTCAAGCTTCAAGTCTCCATTTTCAATCTTCATCAAGAGCTTCTTCAAAGATAACTTATGTGGGTTTCAACCGTTGGGTCCTTTCACCCATGGTGACCTAACCTCCTTTCTACTCAATTTGCATGATTTGAAGTTGATTTTACAATTGGGTTTACTAGTATGAACATGTCTTTGAACTATGTTAAAGCTATGTAAAGTTGTTACTGTTTTGCTAAGTTTCGAGCTATAAATGTTGGATCTATTGTAGGATTTGAGGAGGGATTTTAATGTATGTTGCTTGAGGGTGTTACAAGGTGTTGATATATGGTTTTACAATGGATTTTCTTGCATGATTTCATCTATATTTCAAGGTTTTGTACTAGCATTACACACCCTCTAAATGTTTGATAAAATGTCCCAATATGGTTTCTTGAGGAATTGAAGGTCCAAAGCATGAGATATGATATGATTGATGTTATGATGATGAAAGGAGCTTATGTATATGATATAATCTATATACAATGTTGCATTAGACCATGCCCGATCCGGAGGGACTAAGAGGATGGATACCCTTGTCGGGAGATTTGTACCTTGATATACGAGGTGGGGATTTGTACTCATCAACCATGTGAGAAGTTTGTAATTCGCCACTAGGGTGATAAGGTGACATTATCATGAATCATGTGAAGGCTTTGTACCATACCACCAGGGTGATTGGGTGAGACCATCATCAACCAACCAAGGGGTTTGTACTTTGGAAACATAGTATGGTGTCTTCTACACTATGATATCGTATTTGTGTATGAGTTACTTAAACATGTTTTACTTGATCAATGGTCATTCATGCCATATTGTTATATGATGTCTATTGTTATGCATTTTGACTATGATGCCTATCTCTTGTGCATTGCATCCTACATAGTTAGTACATTAAAACGTATGAACGCATACTCTTGGCTACATGATGTCACCATGTAGGAACCAGTGCCCAAGTTGGTCATGCTCCTCCTCCACATAGCGAGTTCGGTACTACTCAAGCTAGTTGGGGAGTCCTCCACTTCGGGGACCATAGACTATGTTGTTTTTATTATGTATTGAGACACTCTTCTTGATGTTCTACTTTGACTATGAGGGTGAGTCCAGTTGCTTTTTCTTGGCCCCCGCTCATATCTATGTATTAGAGGTGTTTGTTGGACATGTTATGTATCTATGATATGAGGTTTGACTCTTTGTCTCTTGATTGTGATGTTATGCAAGCTTTCCCCTTAGCCCGTTTTTCCCTATTCTTACTCTTTATGTCTTTTATATGCTTTTGCGACAAATGATGTGTAATGATAAGTTAAGAGGCCTGTTTGGCGTTCCTAGGCTTGGATCATGACAAAACAAGAAGAATTTTATGAAGAAGAGACCTCTATTAATCCCCATGCTAAGCCTTTACTAGTTCACTTGAGAGGAGTTCTTAGGATAGAGCTTGAATAAATTCTAAATGTTTATTTGAATTTGAATAAGATAAGAAGAGTATAGGACATTTGAAAGTCTTAGAATAGGATAGGAAGTCATAAACGTCCCTTAGGAGTTACCAAAATTACAACAATGCCATTAATGAAATTGAAGTAAAAATGTTGGTGGGGGTCCGGTTGGATTCTATATGGGCTGTTTAAAGGCATACAGACCCTATAGTATTCCGTATGGCTTAGGAAAATTCTCATTGACGAGGTTCTGAGACGGTGATTGCATACTTGGAAAATTTTCACACCAACACCCATACAGAGGGCCATATGGCCCGTGAAGGGTCATATGGACAGTATGAGGTTCATGTATGATATGCCTTAGCCATAATATGATTTTAAAGGCCAAGGCTACTCACACAAGCCACCACACGATGCATAAAATGCCACACAGACCTTGGGGAGTTCATGTGGTGCATGCCTTTGTCTCAAACTCTATCATAATGCCAATACTCTACACAAAAAGAAAAGGGCCACCTCAAGGCTCCTCCACATGACCTGTGGTGAGTCATATGACCCATGCAGGTGCCCATAAGGTGTCACCTTGGTGATAAACTTTTTAGAACCAAAATCCAAGTACCATTAAGGCTGTACAAAGTCCGAGTCCTTACATTTGAGGTCTTAAGTTAGAAGTTAAGCTATTTTTGGACTAAGATTTGACTTTGGTCATTATTTGAAGTTCGAATACATTGAATAGATTTATGATGATTTCATTGGATTAAGGAGGTCATTTTAGGTATATAAAAAGGTTAGAAGCATTTTTTGAGGGTTCTGAGGGAATTTGCATTTTTTAGCCTAATGTTAGTTTAATTATGACTAATTAGATTTTGGGTCAAGGAGACTTTGAAGTTGATTTTCAAAGATTCCATTAGTTTCAAACATTTAATTTATTAGGGTGGCATATATAGTTTGTATATAGGTATAATACCCCGTACGTTAGAAGGTCGAAATGTGGAAAGAGAGCGCGAGTCTATGTAAGGTCCCATACATCAAAAGATGAAACCAAGGCTTGAAAATAGCTTTTACAAATATTTTTGCTCAAGGTTACCACCAAGACACCTTTCATGAACCATGGCACACACTACCATCCATGAAAAGGATCTTGAAAAGGACCCTTGGTGTGATTTGGGGGCTTTGATGGTGCGACATTCCACCATGGAACACTCCATGGCTCATGATGCACCCCATGACTCGTGGAGGGTATCGTAGTGCACTCTCCTAGGCTACCCGTCAACTTTGTAGTTCGAGAAACACACCATGAACTCCACCATGGGTCATGGTGCACAATATAGTTTGTGGTGGTGCTTTCATGTAGGGTGCCATTGACTTTTTAAATATGGTTTTGTAATGGTATTTAGGTCCTTTCCCTAGTTCCTAAACTTCTTTTTTGATGATTCCTAGACTAGATTACCCTTCTGATGTTATCTTACCACTCTAAGGTCTTCCAATACTATTTTCAACACTTAGACTCAGTATCACTCCAAATCACTCTAAAGTCTCCTCTCAAGCTTAAGGGAAGAATTCATTGAAGAATTCTCAATTTCAAGTCAAATTCACTTTTGATCCTTCTATTATCATCAAGGTATTTGGATTCATCCATAGGTACCTTCCAACCATGGAGCCCAACCTATTTTCTGATTGTTTCATTAGTTTCAAGCATGACCAAACTATGGTTTTCATGACTTCGATTTCAAATGATATTATTATGATGTTGATTTCACTTATATATAAGAATATGCATGAATTGTTTCCATTTTACATGAATTACATGATTTATATGAGATTTCTCAAGTATACTATAATTTATATGAAATTATGATGGGTTGATTCAATTATGATTCAAATGATCTTCACTTCAAAGATTACTCCAATATAATGACTTTGAACTTATTAGATATGAACCCATGCTATTTCTCTTCACTTCACCTCATGATCATATTTTTTCTTGTACAAGGGTTCTTATATGGTTATGAATAAGGGATTTAGGACCTTGAAGGTGACCTAAGGTCCCTCTAGGGAGATTTTAGATCCTGAGAGGTGATCGAGGACCTTGGCAGGGGATTTAGGACCGTGAAGGTGACCTGGGGATCCAATAACGATAATTAGGATTCATAAAGGTGACCTAGGACCCTACCATGAAATGAGATACACTTAAGCATGATGTCATGAACTATGAGATAATGATCCTGTGTATGATGATAATGATACAACATGAATTATGATGATTTATGATAATTTATTTCAAGTATGATTATGTGTATATATTATGTATTCCATGGGATGTTGCCTTAGCACTAAGAGAACCTTGGGATTACAACTTACCCAATGGTTGAGACATGACCCGTTAGAAGTAAATTCCATACTCCCATAACTAGGTACCACCATAAGAATGATGATGTTTACCAATATGGGTTGCTTGTGGATCCACATTGCTTATGACATCTAGAGTTCTACCTTGGCAAGTGGACTCCTTTTTTTTGATATAGGGGCAGCATCGAGATTCTATGTTATAGCTCGCATTGTCTTATTATCGATTATGGTAACATTCTCATATATGTTGATGCACTATGATATCATGAATCATTACTTTCATGGCATATTGGTATGGAGATTTCTTTCTCTACTTTTGTTCTATATATGTGTATCCTTGGTCATGTATCATTATTATGTAGCTATTGATATAATTTATAATATTGTATGGCATGTGCTCATACTTAATACATTCAAACATAGTAATACATATTCAACGCATACATTTTATCTCACAATGTGGGGATAGGTGACTATCTTCCTCCTCATCCTCGTGGCTAGATTTGGATTTCATTCATAGATAGATTGGGTGAGTGCTCATGCGGTGAGGATAAGATGAACTATCATCCCGTGCTCGGTCTATATTTAGAGGCTTCTTGGACACGATGTATTAGCCCCTGCTCGGTCTATATTTAGAGGCTTGTTGGACACGATGTATTAGCCCCTGCTCATGGGTGACTGTCTTTTTATTTTCACTGAGGGTGAGCTATGGACATGTCTTAGCCCCTGCTCGGTCTATATTTAGAGGGTTGTTGGACACGATGTATCACTCTTATAGACTATGTACCACTTATCAATCTTATGCTACAGTTAAGATTATGTCTCAGCTTCCACTTATGCATCTTCTCTTTCTACGCTTGAATGATTATGATATGCTAACAAGGATAGTGTGGGGTTCTTTCAGGGATCTCATTCACCATGTTACACCCAGGGTCTAGCTTGGGTCATGACAAACTCGATTTCAGAGCCTAAGGTTTTGAAGTGTCCCAAAGAGTCCAACATGCTGCATCAAGTAGAGTTTTATTCATGGGTATGAATAACATAAAATCTATAAATAAGAGGCTATGAGGAATTTCAAGATTGTTTCACCACTTTTATGATTAATGTCATGCTTTAGAACTTTTCCTAAGGCTTCCTATTTCTAAAGGTTATTATTTTAATATTATAGAAAATACCTCCAAGAAGAGTACCCAAGCCAAGGGAAGTACATTCTAATGATTATCAAGCTCCCCATAAACCATTGAAAGAATAAGTCACCATTGTTGAACTCTAGATTGATATTCCTATGTTGGCCCAAGCTATGGCAAACTAGGATAATCAATGTGTGGTTGCTCCTCCTTCTCTTGTGCCTACCCCGGTGCGTATTTGGGTATCTAAGGTAAAAGATCTTACTCGATTGAATCTCCTCAGTCCATGGTTCAAAGGTAGATGATGAAGCTCAAGAGTTCATCAATGAGGTTTACAAGGTATTGGTAGTCATGCAGTTGACTTCAGAGGAGAAAGTAGAATTGGTACCGTATCAACTCAAAGGAGTGGCCTAGGTGTGGTTTTCTCAATGGGTATCCCAGAGAGTGAATAAAGGTCCAATTAGTTAGGAGTATTTCAAGCTTACATTTCTTGACCTCTTTTTTCAACTTAAGGTTAAGAAGGTAAAGATGACTGAGTTTATCAACCTTGAGGTAGGGAATATATGTGTGAGGGAGTTTGCCCTCAAGTTACTAAGCTCTCCAAGTATGCTTCAGTTGCTGACCCTTATGCTAGAATGAGTAAGTTCATTTCAAGAATATCTAACTTGGTTATCAAAAAGTGAAAGAGTGTTATACTTATGCAGGAGAATGACATCTCTTTGCTCATGAATTATATCGAGCAAGTTGAAGATGAGAAGCTCAAGGAGAGAAAGGAGAGAGAGTCCAAGAAGGACTGGTTTGAAGGTAGGTTCTCTAATGCGAGGTTAGGTAGTGTAAGTGGTCATCCTCAACAAGGACAAAAGGTTATAAGGCCTAGGGCCATTTCAATATCCAAATCAGAGGTTCAACATGGATAGGGTGCAACACCTTAGGATTTAAAATGGTCGCGAGCAAGGCTTTCCTAGGTGCACTACTTGTATGAAGAACCACAAAGTAAGTGGTTGGCAAGCTCTGGTGTTTTCTGTAGATGTGGTAGGATATGCCACAAGCAGTCAGAATGTTCCAATGTGGAAAAAAGGGTCCAAAGGTTGTCCCCAAGGACAAAATTTCTCCAAGTGGTCAAGGGAAATAAAGGATTCAACAAGGTGGCGCTCAACAGAACAACAGATTCTATGCCCTTTATCCTAGGCAAGAGGTGAAAGAGACTCCCAATGTTGTTACCGATATGTTGAAGGTCTTTAACTTTATATATATGCATGTCTTGATCCGAAAGCCAATTTATCTTTCGTCACTCCTTTCCTAGCCACTATGTGTGATGTGATTCCTTAAATTTTGCTATAGTCTTCCTTAGTCTATACTCCCGTAGGTTAGTAAGTTCTTGCTCGAAGAGTCTATCAAAGTTATCCAAATCCAATTTTTCATAAAGTTCTTGCTTATGACCTTATTAAGCATGATATGGTTAAGTATAATGATATTCTTGGGATGGATTAATTGCATACTTCATATGCCTCGAAAGATTGTAGGACTTGTAAGGTCATGTTCCAATTCGAAAATGAGCCCATTCTTGAATGTATAGGTAGTGACACAACACTTAAAGGTTAGCAGATGTCTTATCTAAATTCCGAAGAAATTATTTCCAAGAGGTTCCTCTACCATATTATAAGGGAGAGATGTCAATTTTGAGTCTCCTACTTTGAGTCGATTGTCAATGTGAATGAATTTCTTGATGTCTTTCTCGAAGACTTACCCAGTATTCCTCTCAAAAGGGTAGTGGACTTTGGTATAGATCTTTGTCCTAATACTCAACCTATCTCTATCCTTCCTTACCAACTGTCCCCAGTGGTGTTAAAGGAGTTGAAGGATTAGTTGAAACACTTGCTGGAAAAGGGTTTCATTAGGCTAGTGATTTCTTCGTAGGGTGCTCCAGTGTTGTTGTGTGAAATAAGGATGGACCCTCCAAATGTGTATAGACTATAAAGAACAAGTATTCACTATTGATGAAATATGATTTGTTTGATCAGTTACAAGGGCTACTCATTTTTCCGAAATTGACCTTAGTTCCGACTATATTCAATTAAGAGTAAGGGAGTGTGATATTCAAAAGATGACAATTCAAATGAGATCTGATCACTTTGAATTTATGGTTTTGTTATTTGGGCTGAACAGTGCTTCTGTGGTGCTCAAGGATCTTTTGAATAGGGTGTTCAATCCCTACCTTGATGCATTTATGGTGGTCTTCATATTTGATATTCTGATCTACTCTCCTAATGAGGAAGAGCATATAGATCACTAAAGGGTTGTGATTCAGACTTTAAGAGATAAGTAATTGTTTGCCAACTTCAGTAAGAGTGAGTTTTAATTCCTTGGCCATGTAATATCCGGTAGTGGCATTATGGTTTATCCAAAGAAGACTGAAACGGTAAGGAGTTGTCCTAAACCAATGTCTCTATTAAATTTTAGGATTTTCTTGGGGTTTGGCTATGTATTATTGAAGGTATCTTGGATGCTTTTCATCCATTTCAGTACCTTTGATCTATTTGACTCAAAAGAAAGTGAAATTCCAATTTTTAGATGAATGCGAGAAAATATTTCAGACTTTGAAGGATCGTCTTACATCTACTGCTATTTTAACATTATCGAAAGGTTAGGATAGCTTTATGGTATATTATGATGCTTCACGTGTTGGTTTGGTTTGTGTTCTAAGGTAAAATGGTAAGTCATAGCATAATGCTTCGTGGCAACTAAAGATACATTAACGGAATTATCCAACCCATGATCTTGAATTAGCGACTGTGGTGTTTCCTTTGAAATTTGGCGTCTTTATCTTTATGTGGTGCATGTTGATGTGTTTATCAATCACAAGAGTTAGCAATATGTTTACAATTAAAGAGATCAAAATTTGAGGCCAATGAGGTGGCTTCAGTTCTTCAAGGATTATGACATAAGTGTGCAATATCATCTAGGCAAGGCTAATATTGTAGCTGATACCAAAGTTGAAGATGCCAAAAGGGAGTTGGTGAAGGATGTGCATCAGTTAGCACGTTAAGAAGTAAGTTTGAATTACACTAATGAGGGTGGGATTCATGTGCAAAATGGGGCCGAATCATCAGTAGTGAAGATGTCAAAGCAAAACAAGACCTAGATCTGGCATTGGTTGAGTTGAAGAAGATGGTTTCTGAAAAGAAGATAGTGGTTTTCTCAAAGGGAGGGATGGTCTACTTTTGTACCAAGGCTAGTTATGTGTTCCGAATGTAGATGGTTTAAGAAAGGTGATTTTGATAGAAGCTCATAATTACCTATATTCCATAGATCTTGCATCCACCAAAATGTATTGAGACTTGAAGGAAGTGTATTGGTTGAATGACATGAAGAAGGATATAATTATGCTTGTGGCGAAGTGCCTTAACTGCCAACAAGTGAAGGTATAACATCAAAGATCCAGTGGCTTGCCTAAGGAATAATGTTTTTTACTTAAAAGTTGAAAGATGTGAATATGGACTTTGTGATATATTTTCCCCACAATCAGAAGCAATATGACTTTATTTGGGTAGTTGTTGAAAGAATGACTAAGTCAGCCCATTTCATAGAGGTAAAGACTACATTCAGTGCCGAGGGGTATGCTAGATTGCACATCAAGGAGCTAGTGAGGTTGCGCGGTGTACCGTTGTCCATCATATCAGATCATGGTACCCAATTCACTTCTCAGTTCTTGAAGTCATTTCAAAGAGGACTTGGCCCCAAGGTGAGTTGAATACCACTTTCTATCCTCAAACGAATTGACATGCCAATAGAATAAGTCAAACTTTAGAGGACATTTTGAGGGCTTGTGTTTTGGAATTTAAAGATAAATGGGATAATCATCTATTTCTTATTGTGTTTGCCTATAATAATAGTTATCATACTAGTATTGAGATGACACCATTTGAGGTTTTGCACAGAAGAAGATGTAGATCCATAGTGGGTTGGTTTGAAATTTGTAGAATGTCTTTGATTAATCATGATTTGTTGTTGGATGGAAAGAAAAAGATGGTATTCTTAAGCGAGATATTGAGGACAACCTAAAGTCGCCAAAAGTTGTATTCCGATGTTAGGAGAAGAGTTATTGAGTTCCATGTAAGGGATTGGTGTATGTGAGAGTTTAACCCATGAAGGATGTGATGTGGTATCATAAAAAGGTTAAATTGAGTCCCTGTTATGTAGGGCCTTATGAGGTGTTGGAGTGGATTGGTAAGGTAGCATATAGGTTGGACTTGCCATCTAAATTGGCTACAGTTTATCCGGTGCTTCATGTTTCCATTATGAGAAAGTTCATTAGTTATCCGAGATATATTGTATCTCAGGAGAGTGTTGAAGTTGAGGAGAATTTGACTGATGAAGCAGATTTGATTAAGATTTTGGGAACATAAGGTTTCTCAAGTATGCTACAATGTATATGGAAATTATGAATGGGTTACTTCAATTATCATTCAAATGATTTTTTGTTCAAAGATTATACATGTAACTTCTCCACTAGAACGATTATGAACTTATTGGAAATGAAACCATGCTATATATCTTCATTTCATCATGTTTTTGCTTGTGCAAGATTTCTAGTATGATTACAAATAGGGGATTTAGGATCTTGAAGGTGACCTGGGGTCCCTATCGAGAGATTCAGGATTCTCAGAGGAAACCTAGAATTGTAATAGGGGATTTAAGACCATAAGGGGACCTGGGGTTCTTACGGGGAGATTCAAGATCCAAAAAGGTGACCTAGTACCCTAGCATGAACTGAGCTTCTCTTATGCATGCTTTTATGAACTATGAGATTTTGATCAGCTTTTAATGAAGAGGTACAAGTATGAATTATGATGATATAAGATAAGTATGATTGTGCGCATACATTATGTAACTTTTGGGATGTTGACTTAGAGCCGAGAAAATACACGGCTTATGAAATGCCCCAAAAACGCCCGAAAATTTTCTTCGAAAATGGCCATAATCATAATTTCCTTATATCTCAAAATTCATGCGTAATATTAAATTTTAATTGATATTCATTATCTGTTGGAAAAATTGAGTGGGGAATAGGCATAATCCCGATTTTAGAGAACCCATACCAAAAAATAATTTTTGCAAATTTACGATTTCCAGAGACGATCCGTGCCCTGGGCGTGACGCGACAAGGGCGCGGAGATGTATATTTTTTCCCTTAGTTTCTTATTTCGGCCTAAGGCATTTGGGTCTTGGTCCCATGCCCACCTATGCGTAAAAACACCTACACGTAGCTATTTTGCAACTTTGTATCACTCAATACCCTCTCAAAGCCGTCTCTAAAACTAAACCAAATATTTCATCCAAAT
>JAPFFP010048912.1:0-31980 GCA_026153255.1 Solanum medicagineum
TAAAGCACGATATAGACCATGAAGAAGTGAAACATTTCCTAAAATGCCTCATAGCCTCCCATTCATAGTTGTGGCGCGCTTCATAACCATGAATGAAAGTCTAATCGATGCGGTGTGTTGGATTTTCGAGAACCATTAATAACCTACTTTTATGAATCCAAGCTTTTCACGACCCAAGCCTAGGCCTAGACATGACATGGCGAATGGGGAACCTAAGGGGACCCCAAACAAGCCTCTAAGCATATTATTCACACATCCGCAATCGCGGAAGTAAAATAAGCATAACAAGATATAATTAGAAAGGAAAACGGGACAAAGGGAAGTATTTATATTCATAAAACCATAAAAGAGTCAAGATCATTGCATAACATAATATAGTATTAAACAACACCTCTAACTTATAATGGAGCATGGATCAAGGCACTTCCCGAGATCACCCTTATGATAACAAGTGTTCAATATAAAGAAATCTCAACATAGTAAGCATAACTTAGATATTGTCCTCGGACTAGAGGATTAACCAATGCTTTTCTCCAAAGTACCGAACTAACCACATGGAGGATGATCAAAAGGAGCTCCGATCCCTACATCGTAATATCATGTAGGCATATAGTATGTGTTAGTACGTTTGAATTTACTAAGTATGCGAAGTGAAATGCAACAAAGATGTCATGAGCTAAGCCTAGGGCCTAGATGTGACACAGCTAATAGGAACCCAAAGGGACCGCAAACAAGCCTCTTAGTATGTCATTTAGACATCCTTGATCGCGGAAGCAATTAAACAATAATAAGAGAATAGAAATAAGGGTAAACAGACTAAGGGAAGTCTTTCACAACATAAATCATCAACGAGTCAAAGCTTAAAGCATAATCACTTAACTTGTCCAACAACACCTCTAGCATAGATTGGACGGGGCCAAGACAAATTTCTGAGCTCACCCTTTTGGGTATAAAGTGCAACATAAGGAAATAGCAAAAGTAAGATTGCAAAGATACGGCCCCCGAACTTGAGAACTTACCAATAGTTTATCTTCAAAGTAGTCAACTAGCCATAAAGAGGATGATCGCGAGGGGTTCTGGTTTCTATATAGTAACACCATGTAGGCATAGAGCATGCATTAGTACGTTTGAATGTACTAATTATGTAGGATGCAATGCAACAAGAGATAGTAAACATAATCAAAGCGCATATATATAGGTAAGAGATGGAATATTAGCAACATGGCATGCATATCAATGCTTGAAGTAAAGCATGCTTATATGGAAAGATAGTACATATGTAGGAAGAGACCAACATCATAAACCAAGTAACTTAGTACTTGGAATCCAAGGCCCAGCATCCCCTTGGAAGCTGATGGAGGTATCTACCCATCAATTAGTAGTACGGGCCTAGCACTCCACGACAAGGTGGTCAAGGTATATAACCCTCAACATGGTAGTACGGGTCTAGCACCCCCCGGCAAGGTGATTGACGCATAGCTCCACCTCAACAAGGTGTGGTCAACTTCCAACACTGTAGATAATTTTTATGAAATCAACATATTCATACTTTACTTTCATCATCATAAAGTTACTTAACTCATAAGCCATGCAATAAACCTTCAAATAACTCAAGAACCCTTAGGTTATTTTATCAAACACTTGGTAGGTGTGTAATGATAGATCAAAATCGTGCAATTCAAGAATTAGATCATGTAAGAAAACTTAATGTAAATCAACCCACCAACACTTGGTAAAACCCTCATGAAATATACATTGAAACCCTTCATCAAATCTCAAAATAGATCATAGGCTCATAGCTCAAAATATGCTTAAATTGTCACACGTTTATGAAATCCCAACATAGTTCATTATCAATTCATAATGTGAAATACCAATAGATAAATCAACTTGAAATCATGTGATTTACTTAGAACAGAAGGTTGAGCAGCATGGGTGAAAGAACTCAATAGTTGAAACCCACATACCTCAACTCTGGGGATTTACTTGATGAAGATTTAAATGTGAACTTGAAGCTTGACTAAATTCCTTAAGATCCGGAAATGAGTTTGGGACACTTGATTTTGAGTGAAATATTTGGCTAAATGTTTGAGAGTTTTTGGGAATGTCTTGAATGATATGGGGGTTGGAAAATGACTAAGTATAGGTGCTTTTACGCATAGGAAGGCTTAGGCCCAAGGCCTCAAAGCATTGGACCAAAGTTAAAAAAACTAGCAAAAATATATATATAGTTCCGCGCCTTGGTCGCGACCTCACTGTTTTCGTCACTTCGAAAAATAAAATTTTAATACAGTTGCTTTAAAATCGAGATCAGACCCACTTCCCACTCCACTTCACCCCTTGATCATGAATATGAGGTCGGATTTTCAATATCATGCACAGATTTTGAGATTTATGAAAATTACGATTATGGACATTTCCGAGGCACATTTTTGGGCACTTTTTGTGGCGTTTCAATATCTCCCCCTTGGGAACATTTGTCCCTAAATGTCAAAGAAGTGTACATAAAAAAAGTAATCCTAAAGAAATTATCCCCAATAAGAATGCAATAATGCACTTAAACACCATTTTGAAAAATCTCAACATAAGTGTCAAAATAACCATGAACTTGTCAACAAAAATATGAATGCATGCAAATGACATAATGGTGGATACATAAGACTTGAAATCATATGGGAGACATAGAATTAGTATCGTACGATTGAGTAGAATGAAATAGATAGGCATACCGCTTTTGCATGTCCACCTCGGCTTCCCATGTGGCACTTTTAACTGGCTGGTTTTTCCAAAAAACCTTAACGGAAACAACATCCTTGTTCCTCAACCTCTTCACTTGTCTATCCAAAATTTCTACCTAAACCTCTTTATAAGTCAAATTGTCTTTAACAACACCCATAATATCAAGAGGCTCAATAGCACTAGGGTCATCCACACACTTCCTCAACATAGACATACAGAATACCAGATGAACCATATTCATATCATTGGGCAACTCCAACTCATAAGTCACCTTACGAATCCTCCTCAACACTCTATAAGGACCCACAAATCTTGAACTCAATTTACCCTTCTTACAAAAATGGGAAGAGGGACATTGCTGATTTTGTCTATAAGTGTCCCAATTGTCAACATGTCACGGTTGAACATCAGAGACCGTGTGGATTGGCTCAGAACTTTGAAATTCCTGAGTTGAAATGGAAGGTGATCAACATGGATTCATTATCGGCCTACCAAGATCCCAAAAGCAGCATAATTTGATATGGTGATAGTTGATAGGATGACTAAGTCAGCCACTTTTTGGCAGTTAAGACAACTAATACGGCTGAGGAGTATGCCTGACTGTACATTCGTGAGATTGTGAGGTTGCACAAGGTTCACTTGTACATCATCTCGGACATAGGAGCTCAATTCACCTCCCAATTCTGGAGATCTTTTCAAAAGGGATTGGGTGCGAGAGTGAATTTGAGCACAACCTTCCTCCCTTAGACGGATGGACAGGCAGAGCGCACTATTTAGACATTGGAGGTCAGGTTGAGAGCGTGTGTCATCGACTTCAAAGGGAATTTGGATGATCATCTACCATAGATTGAGTTTGCATACAACAACAACTACCATGCCAACATTCAGATGGCCCCTCATGAGGCATTATACGGGAGGCAATATAGATCACCGATTGGCTGGTTTGAGGTTAGTAAAGTTGAATTGATTGGACCCGATGTTGTCCACCAGTCCATAGAGAAGGTGAAAGTCATCAGAAAAAGGTTAAAAAAAACACAAAGTTGCCAAAAGTCTTATATGGATGTGAGGAGAAGGGACTTGGAGTTTGCGATGGATGATTGGGTGTACTTGAAGGTGTCACCCATGAAGGGTGTCATGTGGTTTGGTAAGAAGGGGAAGTTGAGTCCACGTTATATCAGACCATACTAGGTTATGAGGAGGATTAGGAAGGTTGCTTATGAGCTAGACCTGCCTTCTGAGTTAGATAGAGTTCACCCGGTGTTTCACGTTTCAATGCTGAAGAAGTGTTTAGGAGATCCAGCTTTGGCAATTCCTATCAAGAGAATGGGAGTGAAGGATAGCCTATCTTATGAAGAAATTCCACACCAAATCCTTGAACGACAAGTTTATAAGCTAAGGAACAAAGAGATGACCTCCGTCAAAGTGCTATGGACGAATCAATTTGTTGAGGAAGCTACGTGGGAAGCTGATGAAGCAATGAAACTCAAGTACCTACACCTATTTGTGACGAATGATAATGATGTCGAAGGTAAGTCCCTATCCTTAATGCTAGTGAATGTCTCCTTCCATTGAGTTGATGTATTAATCTAATTCTATTCCGAGTCTAAGACAGAGATAGATAGATGACAGATAGCTGAGAGTTCGAGAGTTCCTAAGTGAGGAATGAAATGAGTTTTGAGGTTACTCGTGCTTTCATCCTACCTGTACTCTTTATTCGAGGATGAATGATTCCAATGAGGGGATGATGTAACACCCCGTAAAATTACCAAAATATTCCTAAAATGTATCATGCGCATAACGCGTCTTCCAAAGCTCTGATGGGAAATCCGAGATCAAATTTGCGATCAGCGCAAAAAATTGAGTAGGAAAATGGTCTCGACCCGATTTTAGAGCAACTGGGTCGAAAACTAATTTTTGGAAATTTGACCAAAAATAGTGAGGCTGTGCGACAAGGGGCGACGTGGACCTATCACAGACCTATACTTATGTTTTTTTTTTCAATTTTCGATGGAGGCCAAAATTCCCAAAAATACACTAGTGCGCGATGGGTCTCCATCGCGAATCAGTGTAATTTTGGTGATGAGTTTTTCTTTTAAATTTGGGAAGGGTATTTTAGGTATTCCCAAGGCATTCTACTACCCCAAAATGTATTTTCAAGCCTGATTTCGTACAAAAGGGTTTCAAAAACCCATTACCTTCAAGTTTAAAGCGTAAGTTCCTGAGAGAGATAGCAAGGGAGAGCCTAAAGATTTTCAAGTTCGAGTTCAATTCTTGTTGAAGTATAGGAAAATCCTCGTCCCAGGTATGTAAAGGCTACCCAAAACATGGGATTTTTCTCCCATGTGCCCCTTTTGTTGGTCTAGGGTGAATACTTGATAGTTAATGGGTCATGTGTTACAATGTTTGAATGTTATATTGAAAATCTTACCTATATTCTATGTGTTTTCTCAAATTGATGATCACCATTCTATGAATTTATTATTTACATGTATTATTGTATGAGAATGTATCTACCCTTTCTGAATTCCCTGTTAAAGACTTCAAGCATGAACCTAGGGGTAATGTTTAGAGCCTTGAAATTTCTGAGTGTGTTGATTTTTATGGTCTATTTCCTGAATTGAGTGTATTGATGGCTGAAGTTGATGAAATTAGTATCCATAGAGATTAAATGATAGTGAGATAGAGTTGGAAAGGATGATTATAGTCCTTGAGTTAATAGAAGTTCAGATGAGATGAGGTCCTTCACTGAGGAAGGTTGGTTGTATAACCATCCTAATGTTGATAGACTTATGAGCATGTTGAGTCTTGGGTGGAGTATTAGCACCGAAATGGGTAAGAGTGAGTCCCTCTCGTACTCATTAACTATGTGGCAGCATAGGAGAGGATTGGGTCATGAAAGCAGATGTTTCCTTTGTCCAACAGAGGACTTGATAGACTTCTCTTAGGATCTCCGATAGACTCGTCCTTTACCCTAGCAAGGTACTGGGCAGATGTGGCAACGACATCTCTTCGTTGTATCATCACTAACTCATAGGTGGTGGTTGTCAATTGTAGAAACTCCCAGATAAGTTTCATGTCGATAGCACTCTGAGGTTGATGTGATAGTATGATATCTTGATGGATGGTGATGTGATAGGGTCCTGTTACTTACCCGAGTTGAGATTGAGTGAGTGATGAGCTGATGTCATCGTATACTGTCTTGCCTATATTATTTACTTTAGCCCGTTTTACATACAATACATTTCACGTACTAATGCCCTTTTAGCATTGCATCGTTTTGTGATGCAGATTCTGTAGACAGAGGACTTCAACAGGCAAATAGTTGAGGTTCAGAGTTCTTGATTTTAGACTTGGTTGAGACCTCTCCTGCTTTCGGGGGACATCTTTACTTGTTTTTATTTCTTTGAGTTCTTTTATTGGACTGTGGTAGCCATGGCTTGTCATGGTACCTTCTTAGATAGTAGCTATATAGACTTCATAGACATAGACGTATGATGGCTGATGTTGGGGTTTTTTTCCACATTTTATTCCTTTGTACTAAGGTTGTTTTGTTCTTAGCTTTTTTAATAGTGATTGTGATAGTCTTATAGCGCGCCGATACTCAGATTTCTCTTTGTTATCTTTTGCTAAATTACTGATGGAACTAGTGTGATGGGACTAGGTGGTTCGCTAGGGAACTAGCAATAGTCTCTGAGTGCCAGTTATGTCTAGGGTACCCACCTGGGGCATGACACTAAGAGTCATGTTTAGGTTTACTTTGGGTTTTCTATTCGTCGCGTCACATCTTGGCCCTAGGCTTGGGTTGTGGAAATCTTGGTATCAGAGAACTAGGTTTGTAAATGGTCCTCGGAGATTCAACACACTGCGTAAAGTAGAGTCTTGTTCATGGCTGTGAAGCACGCCACAACTATAAATTGGAGGCTATGAGGTGTCTTAGGAAATGGTTCACTTCTTCATGATATATGTTGTGCTTTATATTTAAATTAAGGTTTCCTTTCCCTAACAGGAGGGCATTTTCTCTTTTAGATCATTCCGCCTAGGGAAACGACCCAAAGAGCTCCCTCGTCCAAAGTCCTGCCCCTCTGGTTTCTCCAGCTCCCCAAGAAGAAGGGGTCACTTATGTCGAATATCATAATGTCATTTGTATATTGCCATAGGCCGTGACCAACTAATTGAACCAAGGAGCCCAAGCTCCTCATGTCCGCACCCCCACTTCAAGAGTGGGGGACTTTACAAGGATGAACCCTCTGGAGTACTATGGCTCCAAAATGGAAGAAGACCCCAAAGAATTCATTGATGAGATATATAAAGTGCTTGATATTATGGCGATTAGTTCGGAGGGTAAGAAGGAACTTTCGGCCTATCTACTCAAGGTCCTTCCACAAATTTGGTTTACCTAACAGAAAGTAGAGAGGGAGAATAATGATCCCATCCCATGGGAGGAATGTAAGGTCGCTTTGCTCAATCGTTTCTTCCCTATTAAATTGAGAGAGGCAAAGATAATGGAGTTCATGAATCTCAAACAAAGCTATATGAGTGTGTGGGAGTATTCCCTTAAGTTAAACAAGCTCTCAAAATATGCTTCTCACTTGATATCCCACTCTAGGGCAAGGATGAACAAGTTTGTGTCAGGGTTTTTGATTTGGTAAATGAAGAATGTCACACTGCTATGCTTGCGGGTGATATGGACTTGTATTGGCTCATGACTTATGCCGAGCAACTTGAAAGGGAGAAACTTAAGAAGAGAAGGAGTGGGGAGTCTAAGAGGGCTCGGTATATGGTGGTTTTCAAGGTGCTAAGGGTGGCAATTTCCAACGAGGTCACAAATTCCAAGGCCAAGCATCCTGCAATTCTCAAAACAAAAGCTTTTCTAATGATAGGGTACCTAACCCTAAGGCTCAAGGTGGCAATGGTAGGATGACTCTTCCAAGGTGCCCAAAATGTGGAAGAAATCATGGTGGCAAATGTTTGAGGGATTTGAATATTTGCTATTGGTGTGGAAAAGTAAGCACAAGATTGTTGATTGTCCTTATGCTCAAAACAAAGGTAAAGATAGTCATCCTCAAGGACAAGGTGATCATGTTGATCAAAGGGCACAAGGTGGCCAACAAGGGGGTGCTCTATGTCGCAATTGGTTTTATGCTATTTAAGGGAGGCAAGGAGTGGATGAGGTTTCGATGTTGTTACGATACGTTAAAGGTTTATGATTATGATGTGTATGTGATATTGGATTCGGGTGCCTCTCTTTCATTCTTTACTCCTTTTGTTGCTAATAAGCTTCATGTGTGTCCCAAATTGTTGTGTGAACCTTTTGAGGTGACTACCCCCATTGGTGAGTCCATTATTGCTAGAAGAGTCTATTGGGGTTATCCCATCTCTATATTGCATAAAGTACTGTCTTGTGATTTTTTGAGCTTGACATGGTGGATTTTGATATTATTCTTGGGATGGATTGGTTACATGCATATCATACTTCCATTGATTGTAAAACTCGTAAGGTTAAGTTTCGACTTCCTAATGAGCTCGTCTTTGAGTGGGAAATTCATAATTCGACGATTAAGGGTAGGTTCATTTCTTGTCTTAAGGCCCAGAAATTGATTTCTAAGGATTGCATTTACCATCTTATAAGGGTTTAGGATATTGAGTTTAAAGCCCCTCCTATTGAGTCAGTTCTGGTGTTCAATGAGTTTCTTGTTGTCTTTCCTGATGAGCTTCCCGGTGTACCTCCCAAAAAGAAAATAGATTTTGGTGTAGACCTCCTCCGAATTAAAGGAGTTGAAGGACCAATTGAGGGATTTATTAGAGAAAGGTTTTATAAGGCCTACTAAGTCACCATGGGGTGCACCAGTGTTGTTTTTAAGAATGAAAGATAGCTCAATTAGAATGTGCATTGACTACCGACAACTTAACAAGGTCAGTATAAAGAAGAAGTCTCCATTGCCAAGGATAGATGACCTATTTGATCAACTATAAGGGGCTAGTCATTTTTCTAAGATTTATCTTCGATTCAAATACCACCAAATGAGGGTGAGGGAGTGTGATATTCACAAGACGACTTTTCGGACTGGATATAGATATTTTGAATTTGTAGTGATGTAATTTGGCTTAACTGATGCATCGACGATATTTACAGATCTCATGAATAAGGTCTTTAAACCCTACCTTGACATATTTATGGTGATCTTCATAGATGACATATTGATTTACTCCCAAAGAGAAGAAGACCATGTGAATCATTTGAGGGTAGTGTTGCAAAGTTTGAGGGATGAGAGGTTGTTTGCCAAATTTGATAAATGTGAATTTCGATTGAAGGAAGTTGCATAACTAGGGCGTATGTGGTGTGTGATGGCATTAAAGTGGGCCTTAAGAAGATGGAAGTGATAAGAAATTGGCCTTGGCCCTTAACTCCAATAGAAATTAGGAGTTTCTTGGGCTTAAGGGGGTACTACCGGAGATTTGTGAATGGTTTCTCTTCAATTGCTTCCCTTTTGACAAAATTGACACAAAAGAAGACAAAATATGTTTGGATCGATGAAAGTGAAAGTAGTTTTCAAGCTGTGAAAGACAAGTTTAGATCCGCTCCTATTTTGGCTTTACCGGAAGGGTTAGAAGGGTTTGTGGTTTATTGTGATGCTTCAAGGGTTTGTTTGGGATGTGTATTGATGCAAAGTGGCAAAGTCATAGCATATGTTTCTGGACAACTAAAGGTGAATGGGCATAATTATCCCATCCATGATCTTGAATTGGCATCCCTGATATTTGCTTTGAAAATATGGCATTATTATTTGTATGGGGTTCATGTAGACAAATTCACCGATCACAAGAATCTTCAATATGTGTTCACAGAAAGGGATCTTAATTGAGGCAAAGAAGGTGGTTAGAACTCCTTAAAGATTATGACATGAGTGTGCACTATCATCCCGACAAAGCTAATGTCGTGGCCAATGCTCTAAGTAGAGTGTCCATGAAAAGTGTAGCTCATATTGATGATGACAATAAGGAATTGGCTAGAGAAGTTCACCGGTTATGTAGGTTGGGTGTTAGGTTGAATGAAGTTGAAATTGGAGGTGTGGTGGTTATTGATGGTTCTAAATCTTCTTTGATTGAAGAGGTCAAGTCCAAACAAGACCTTGACCTTGCCTTGCTAGATTGAAAGCTTCGGTGAATGATGATAAAGTGGAGGTTTTCTCCCAAGGGGGATATGGTGTCCTTAGATACCAAGGTAGGTTATGTGTGCCTAATGTTGATGGTTAAGGGATTTGATTTTGAAAGAGGCATATAATTCATCTTACTATATTCATCCTGGTTCTATAAAGATACATAGGGATTTGAGGGAGGTGTATTGGTGGGGTGGTATAAAAAGAGATATCGCCAAGTTTGTAGCCAGTTGTCACAATTTCCAACAAGTCAAAGCCGACTAAAAACTTGGCAATATCCCTCTTCATACCACCCTACCAATAAATCTCCCTTAAGTCTCTATATATCTTTGTGGAACAGGGGTGAATAGAGTAGGACGAATTATGTACTTTCTTCATAATCAAATCCCTCAAGTTATCAACATTAGGCACACACAACCTACATTGGTACCTAAGTACACTATCTCCCCCTTGGGAGAAAACCTCTACTCTTCCATCCTTCACCAAAACTTTCAATTCTAGCAAGGTGGGATCAATGTCTTGTTTGGACTTGACTTATTTAATCAAAGAAGATTTGGAGCCATCAAAAACAAAATACACCACCATTCTCAACTTCATCCAACCTCACTCCCAACCTAGCAAACCGGTGTACTTCTCTAGCCACCTCCTTGTTACCATCATTGTTATGAACTAGGCTACCCATGGACACTCTACTTAGAGCATCGGCCACAACATTAGCCTTGTCGGGGTCATAGTGCACACTCATGTCGTAATCCTTAAGGAATTATAACCACCTTCTTTGCCTCAAGTTAAGATCTTTTTGTGTGAATACATATTGGAGACTCTTGTGGTCGGTAAACACATTTATATGAACTACAGACAAATAATGATGCCATATTTTCAAAGTAAACACCACGGCTGCTAACCCAGGTCATGGGTGGGATAGTTACGCTCATGCACCTTTACTTGCCTAGATTCATATGCTATAACCTTTCCATTTTGCATCAATACACACCCCAAACAAATCCTTGAAGAATCACAATAAACCACAAACCCTTCTAACCCTTCTGGTAAAGCCAAAATAGGAGCGAAGATAAGCTTGTCTTTCAAAGTTTGAAAACTCTTTTCACATTTATTGGTCCAAAAAATTTTTGTCTTCTTTTGGGTCAACTTTGTCATAGGGGAAGCAATAGAAGAGCAACCATTCACAAATCTCCAGTAGTACCTCGCTAAACCCAAGAAACTCCTAATATTTGTCGGAGTCAAGGGCCTAGGCCAACTCCTTATCACCTCTGTATTTTTAGGGTCCACTTTAATTCCATCACGTGACACCAGATGCCCTAGAAATGCAACCTCTTTCAACCAAAAATCACACTTCTCGTATTTAGCAAACAACTCATCTCTCAAGATTTGACACACCACCTTTAAATGATTCACATGTTCTCCTTCACTCTAGGAGTAAATCAATATATCATCAATAAAGACCACCATAGAGATATCAAGGTAGGGTTTAAAAACCCTATTCATGAGATCCATAAATATTGTTGGTGCATTAGTCAAGCCAAAAGACATTACCATAAATTTAAAATGCCCATACCTAGTCCGAAAGGCTGTCTTGGAAATATCACACTCCCTCACTCTCACTTTGTGTTTTCGGACCAAAGATCAATCTTAGAAAAGTGACTAGCCCTTTGATGTTGATCAAATAGGTCATCTATCCTTGGTATAGGGTATTTGTTCTTTGTGGTGACTCTATTGAGTTGTCAGTAGCCGATGCACATTCTAAGGGAACTATTCTTTTTCTTTACAGACAACATCAGTGTACCCCAAGGTGACTTGCTAGGCCTTATGATACCCTTCTCTAACAAATCCCTCAATTGATCCTTCAACTCTGCCGGGGCTATATGGTAAGGGGGAATGGGAATAGGTTGTGTATTAGAGAGGAGGCTATACCAAAGTCTATTTCCCTTTCGGGAGGAACACCGGGAAGTTCATAAGGAAAGACATCAAGAAACTTATTGACCACTAGGACCAACTCAATGGAAAGGACTTTAGACTCCATATCCCTAACCCTCACAAGATAGTAGATGCAACCCTAGAAATCAATTTCCAGGCTTTAAGACAAGAAATGAATTTACCCTTAACCACCATATTACGACTTTCCAACTCAAGGAAAGGCTCAATAGGGAATTGGAATCGAACCTTACTGGTTCTACAATCAATGGAAGCATGATATGCATGTAACCAATCCATCCCAAGAATATTGTCAAAGTCCGCCATGTAAAGTTCAACAAAATCACAAGGCAAGGTTTTATGCAATATGGACATTGTACAATCCTTATAGACTTTTCTAGCAATAATGGACTCACCAACGGGGTAGACACTTCATAAGGTTCACAAAATAATTCAGGACACATATGAAGCCTATTGGCAACAAAAGGAGTAATGAAAGGAAGAGTGACACCCAGATCTATTAAAGAATACACATCGTAATCAAAAAACTTTAACATACCGATAACAACATCGGACACCTCATCCACTCCTTTCCTTTCTTAGAGTATAAAACCTATTTTGTTTTGGAGCACCCCCTTGTTGGATTCCCTTTTCCCTTTGACCCGCATTGGCACCTTAGCCTTGAGGACGACCATCTCTACCCTTATTTTGTTCATGCGGACAATTAACAATCTTGTTACCCACTTTACCACAACTATAGCAGGCATTAGAGTTCCTCAAGCATGGACCACCATGGTTTCTCCCACACTTTTGGCATCTAGGATTAGTCATCCCATCATTGCCATCTTGAAACCTTAGGTTAGGCACCCATCATTAGCAAATCCTTGTTCAGAGCATTGGAGGACTCTTGACCTAAGAATTTGCGACCTTGTTGGAAACGACCACCCTTGGCACCTTGGAAACCACCATCAAACCGAGTCCTCTTGGACTCCCCACTTCTCTTCTTTCTAAGTTTCTCCCCCTCAAGTTGTTCGACATATGTCATGAGCTAATATAAGTGCATATCACTCACTATCATGGTAGTACGACACTCTTCATTCACCAAGTCAGACACCGTTGACACAAACTTGTTCATTCTTGCCCTAGGATTGACAACCAAATGAGGAGCATACCTTGAGAGCTTGTTGAATTTGAGGGCATACTCCCTCACACTAATAAAATCTTGCTTAAGATTCATGAACTCCATCATCTTGGCCTCTCTCAACTCAATAGGGAAGAACCGATTGAGAAAGGCATCCTTGAACTGCTGCCAAGGAATAGCATCATCGTTCCTCCTCTTTAATTTCCATTGGGCAAATCAAATTTGGGCCACACCCTTGAGTTGGTAGGCTTTTAGTTCCGTCTTCTCCTCCAAACTTACCCATATGATGGATAACACCTTATACACCTTATTGATAAACTCTTGAGGATCTTCCTCTGCTTTGGACCCATTAAACTCCGAAGGGTTCATCTTTGTGAAGTCCCTCTCCCTTGAGTCTGGAGTAGGAACATGAGGGGCTTGGGCCCCTTAGTACAATTGGTTGGTCATAGCATGGGCCAACATAGTGATGGCATTTTGGAACTCAACTTAGGTAGTCCCTCCATCTTGAGGAGCTTGAGAAGCGGGATGAGCCAGTTGCTCTTCGAGTGTACAGGCCCTCCTTGGTCTCCCTCTTGGTAGCGACATGATCTAAAAGAGAAAAAGAGCATTCGTTAAAGGAGGAAGCCTTATCTTTACATCTAGAGCATGACATAGATCATGAAGAAGTGAGATATTTCCTAAAACTCCTCATAGCCTCCTATTTATAGTTGTGGCGTGCTTCACAACCATGAATAAGACTCTAATTGACGCGGTGCGTTGGATTTTTGAGGACCATTAAGAACCTAGTGCTTTAATGCCAAGCTTTCACGGCCCAAGCCTAAGGCCTAGACGTGACACGACGATTAGGAACCCAAAGGGACCCCAAACAGGCCTCTTAGCATATCATTCACACATTCTTGTTTGCGGAAGCCAAGTAAGATAACTAACAAGTAATAATAGAGCATAAGAAAAGTGGGAGTAAGGGAGTATTTATTAATCATAAAAACATAAGAAGAGTCGAGCTCATAAGCATGTTCAATCATATTATCCAACAACACTTGTACTAGAAAATGGAGCGGGGGCCAAGATACTTCTGGGGCTTACACTCATGATAATAAGTATCCAACATAAAGAACAAGTCTAAACATAACATGAATAGGAATAGATATTATCCTCGGAGTTGAGGACTCACCAACTAGCTTTCTTCAAGATAAGAACTAGCCATGTAGAGGAGGATGGTCGATAAGAGCTCCGTTCCTTTCATAGTAATATCAAGTAGACATAGAGTATGCATTAGTACGTAGAATGTACTAAGTATACGGTGTGCAATGCAACAAAGACATAAGCCATAATATTCAAAATGCATATATATAGGCAATGAATATAATTCAATATGACATGTATGATCAATGCTTGAAATAAAACATACATGTAAAATATTCAACTTGTACGATAATAATATAAGTATATGAGAGGAGACCTTAACCGACATATAAGACCAAGCGAGCTACTACTTGAAATTCTGAAGCATGAAACCCCCTCAGAAAGGTATGGTCTACTTGCCAAGGCAAACCCTACTTGACCCCACTTGAGGGGAAACATAAACTAGATGGATCCACTAGTAAGCCCTTTAAGGTAAAAAAATTAATCCTATGGTGGCACATAGTTTAGAGATTAAAAACTTTATACAAGGACCCGTTGAGTCGAGCCCTCAGCCTCAATCAGTGTAAGTCTAATTCCACGGAATACTTGAAATAGTCATAAGTTTAATCATGATATGAACAACTTGCAAGAGATATGATAACATGACATGAGTAGCTCATTCACATACTTGACCCCTACTAATGAGCATAACTTGAACATGGGGGTAAAATAGTAATCATGTTTGACCCCTCAATTAGACATGAATGGCTCACAAGAGGGTATAATCTTGAAATAGGGCTCAAATTGTCACTTGTAAAATCATAGATACCTTTCATAATTTAATGCATACTTGGGAGCCCATAATTATCTTGAAAATGCTTGACTTGTAAAATCATGCAATAGCTCATCAACGACTTAAGAATCCTTCTCATGTAATTTAGTCAAACACATGGTTGGTACATGGACACTTATTCCAAAATCATGCAACTTATAGAGTAATAACATAAGAGAGTAAAATCAAGTGTTTTAAAATCATGCAAATCAACCCACCAATCATAGTAGTAAAACCCTTAATTTGGGTATCATAAAATCCATCTCAAAAGTTCATAATAGTTCAAAGTTTTCATAGATCATATTATTCATAGTTTCAATAGGCATAAATCAATTCACGGAATAAGATTAAAATGTATGTTCATACATAATCTATCAATACTTGATAAAACCCAACATATATCACATTTATAATGCATAATAATAAATACCCATGAAGAATCAAACCTTGAAATCATGAAATTTTATAAAAAGAGAGAGTTGGGCTCCATAAATGAAAGGACCCATGGATGAAGACCCACATACCTTAAACTTGGAATTTCTTGAAATTGTCTTGAGTAAGACTTGAGAATTGACTTGGGTTCTTGGATCCAAAGCTTGTTCCTGAGGTTCTTGAAATTGATTGAAAGGTTTGATAGTGTATTTGGAGGAGTTTAAGAGTGTTTCTTGAGAGTTTGATGGTGAAAATTGGCTAAGTATAGAAGTATTCATGTTTAAATGGGCATTGAGTTATTACCGAAATGCCCTTGGACGAAACAAGAAAACTGAAGAAAATTTTGCACCGATCCATGCCCTAAGCACATGCGGACCAGGAGCGTCTGCCCCATTTACACTACTGCTAGTCCCAGGCATGTCACGGCCTGGGCGTGCAGGCTCTACTGAATTCATCCAGTTGCAAAAATTATTTTTCGCTGCGGGTCTTCTAAAATACAGGGTCCACCTTTTTCCCGCTCAATTTTGCCCCCCGAAAGAGAATATGAAGTATAATTTTCAATTCACGCACAGATTTTGAGATATGTAAGTACACTTATGGGGTTTTTTGAAGCACATGAGGGGTATTTCAGTGGCCTAGCCCAAGATATAGAAATTCCTACTTGCAAGTGGGAAGAGATCAACATGGATTTTGTGATTGCTTTACCAAAGACTTGAAAGCACTTTGATTCTACTTGGGTTGTTGTTGATAGAATAACAAAATCAGCTCACTTTCTACGTGTTAAAACAACTTATGATACCGAAGATTATGCCAAGATATATATTTATGAGTTGGTTAAGTTTTATGGGGTACCATTGTCTGTTATTTCAGATCATCGTGCTCAGTTCACTTCTCACTTTTGGAGATCCTTCCAAAAGGGTCTTGGTAGTAGAGTCAAGATTACCGCAGCTTTTCATCCTCAAATGGATGGTCAAGACGAAAGGACAATTCAAACTCTTGAGAATATGCTTAGGGCTTGTGTTTTGGAGTTCAAGGGTAGTTGGGATGAACATCTGCCACTCATTGAGTTTGCTTACAATAATAGCTATCACTCTAGCATTGAAATGACTCCCTTTGAAGCTCTATATGGTAGGCAATGTAGATCCCCGGTTAGGTGGCTTGATGTGAGGGGGGAAAATAACTTATTAGTCTTGGATTTGGTTATGACGACTTTGGAAAGGGTGAGGTTGATAAGGGAGAGATTGAAGACGGCTCCAAGTAGACAAAAGTCCTACTTCGATATGAGGAGGGGAGATCTTGAGATTGATATTGATGATTGAGTGTATTTGAAGGACTCACTCATGAAGGGCATGGTTTGGGTTGGAAAGAAGATAAAGTTGAGCCCAAGGTTTGTAGGGCCTTATAAAATTTTGAGTAGAATTTGTAAGGTTTCCTGTGAAATGGAGTTGCTTATGGAGATGAGTATGGTTCATCTAGTCTTCCATGTATCCATGTTGAGGAAGTGTGTGGGTGACCTAAGTTCTATAGGTGCCTTTAGAAGTTGTGGGTATTGTAGAAGATAACTTTACCTATGAGGAGGTCTCAGTGGAAATATTAGATAGGCATGAAGACGTTGAGAAACAAAGATAAATCATTCTTCAAAGTCCTTTGGAGGAATCAAAAACTTAAAAACGCCACTTGGGAAGCCGAAGTAGACATGAAGAAGCGATATTCGTACCTCTTTCACTCTATTCAAGCCTAAGGTAACAAATTAAGTCGTATCTATAATGCCAAGTCATGAATTTCAGCCCTTATGTCATTTTTGCATGCATACATTTTCATTGTAACAAGTTTTGGCGATTTGAGGTATATGTTGGGAACTGGTGAGAATGATGCTTAAGTGCATTGATTGCATTTATGTTGCGCTGAAAGTTTTCTAATTACTCCTATTACGTATAGTTCCTTTACATTCAGGGATGAATGTTCCCAAGGGGGAGATAATGCAACACCTCTCTCGCGCCTTGAAAAAATGCCCTATAGAGTATTTCTTGGATATCTTAAAATCTGTGCATTATTTTACAAATCCAACTTTATATTCAGTTTCGGGGGGCAGAATTGTGTTGGAAAGGGGTAGTCTTCGATATTTAGATGGCCCGTAGTGAAAAATAATTTTCTGGTGATTCAGAGCTTAACTAGAAAAGTATGTGACCAGTCCACATTGCAAACTTATCGCTCACTAATGTAAACATGGCCTAGACCCATTCCTAGGCTAAAATAGGGAAAATATTTAACTTCAAGCAAACATGTACTACTCCGTAAGGAGTCCGCGTCGTGGACTTGTCGCGCACTAGTTCAAAAAGTTCCTTAATGTCTTGTTTTCACTTAAGGGAAATTGGGTAATAACCTAATTCCTATATATATGAGAATACCTTACTCTTCAGTCATTTTCAATCCCTAGAACACTCAAAAACCCTCCCAAAAATCCTCTTAATTCCTCACAATTCCCTCATCTAAATTCAAGATATCTCAAGAACTTGCTTTGAATTTCAAGAACTCAATTGAAGCCTCATGTCTTCCTCAAGCTTTTCTTCAAGAAAGTCTCAAGTTAATGGTACGTGGGCTTCATTCATGGGGATTCTTCCACCCGTGAAGCCAATCCTTCTCCATCACCAAATTTCATGATTTTTAAGGTTGAATACTTTATGGGTAAACTTTATTATGCATTATGAACATGATTAGAGTTTGAATTCTTCGAGTATTGATTAATTAAGCATGAATATCTATTGAAGGCTTATCCCACGAGTTAATTTATATATATTGAAGCTATGCAGGATGTGAACTATGTAAACTATGATATATTATGAACTTTTAAGATGGATTTCATGACACCCAAATTGGAGTTTCTACTACAATGTTGGTGGATTGAATTGGATGATTTTCAAATGACTTGATTTTACTCCTCTCTTGTCTTATACTCTTGAATTGCATGAATTTAAGCATATGTACATATACCCACTATGTTTTAAATTTACATGACAAAGATTCTTATGTTGATGAAAGACTATTGAATGTTTTGCAAGACAAGCATGATATGATAAATTATAGGTGTTTGCAATAAATTTTAAAAGTGATGGAAAATAAAATACAATCACAAATAAAATATGAAGAAACATAATTTTATTGATACACATGTGAGTACAAATCTATTCCTCCCTTGATTCTTCTTTCCTAAGATTTCTCCATGATTCGAGTTCCATTAGTGGCGTACTTCTCGAATGTAGGATGATATATTTGGATCTCTATGAGATATTTGAGATGCCTTTTCAAGGGAATATAATATCCTTTATATAGGCATGGATTAGGGTTTAGGATTTGAGTAGCCATCAAGAAACTCCGACCGAAATAGGACTCATCTTGTAGAGTCCTACAAAATCTCAATGTCTACAAATGTCCCCTGCTTCAAGGCTTGTCGAAGTGTATACTTGATGAAACTCTAAGACGAGGCTTGAAGTACTCATGGTTTTGTAGCTTCAGATTTGCAGATTTAATTTATGAGATTTGCAGATTTGATTTATGAGAGAAGAGATGAAGGGCAGATTTGGTCCCACTGGGCGTGCCATTTTATTTACAACAAATTTTAAAAGTGATAGAAAGATAAATTGGAATCACAAATAAAAAATGAATAAATGAAAATTTTATGGATAAACAATATGGGTACAAATTTGTTCCTCTCTTGACTCTTTTCTCATAATATTTCTCCATGATTCGAGCCCCATTAGTGGCGTATTTCTCGAACGTAGGATGATTTTGACCTCCTTAAATCATATTTTGATCTCTCTATGGGATATTTGAGATGCGTTTACAAGGGAATGTCATACCATTTATATAGGAATGAATCAGGGTTTATGGTAAAGTAGGACTAATTTTGTAGAGTCTTACAAAATTTCAATGTCTACAATAAGCTCCTAAGCATGCATTGAACTCATAAAAAGTTCAGATGATTTGTAAGTAAAATGTTGAGCCCTATACTATGTTCTACTCTCTTATGAGTGAATAATTTCTACATAAAGGGGTCAAGCATGATAACTATTTTACCCTCATTTATAAACTAAAGCTCACTAGAAAGGGTCAAGCATATCACAAGTCCTACCCTCATGTGTAATGCAATGCCTACTAGAAGGGGTTAAGTCTAGTCTATGAAATGTTTTACCCTCTAGTGTAAGTCATATGCTCGCTTGTAGGGGTAAAGTACATGAATAAGCTACTCTTAGCATGTTATCATGTTTTATAAGTCATTCAAGTTATGATTAAATTTATGATTATGTCAAGTATTCTATGGGACTAGACTTAGCACCGAAAGAGACTTAACGTGGGGGCTCGACCCAAGGGGTCCTTATATAAATTCTTGGTCTCTTAACTATAAGCCACCATAGGTTCATAATATTTTCCTTAAATGGGATTTTACTAGTGGATCCAACTAGGTCAAGTTACCCACTATGTGGGGTCAAGTTTGGTTTACCTTGACAAGTAAATCATTCCTTTTTCGGTGTGGAGGTAAACATCGGGATTCTAAATAGTAGCTTGCTTGGTCTTATATGTCGGTTAGGGTATCCTCCCACATATGTATATTATGTTAAGCAAGTTTGACTCTTTTCATGCATATTTTAGCTTAAGCAATGACCATACATGCCATCTTGGTGTTATATCCATCGATTATAATTATGTATCTTGTTAATTTTGAATTATGTCATTGTTACATTGCAATACTTAGTACATTCCAAGTACTAACGCATACTTCTTTTTCCTACATGATCTAACTATGTAGGGATCGGAGCTCCTACTCATCCTCCTCCTCCACGTGGCTATCCTAATCCTTTGAAGACTACTTTTGGTAAGTCCTCCACTCTAGAAATAATATCCACTTTACTCTCATGCTTTTGTTAAGACATGTTTATTTTGGATATTTTATCTTTTGAGGGTGACCCGGAAGATGTCATGGCCCCCGTTCCATTTGTACTAGAGGTGTTGTTGGAGATGGATATTTATGCATTGATCTTGAATCCTACTATGTTTATGTAATTATGAAAGACTTTCTTTAGTACCTTTTTCCCTTCTATGCTTGTGGTATGTTGATGATGAGATGGAAGTCCCAAGTTCTTAAAACATTCACATAGCTTGAGTCATACTTACTCTCCCCTTAGACTTTATTTGTTATGTGATTCATGTAAATCCTCTTCCCTATAACATCCCCATAGGTTAAGTCCAAAGTCCCGTTTCCCTTAGAAGTATTTATTACTTGCTTGTTGTTTAATTATGCTTCCGCAACCAAGGATGTACAAACAATATGCTAAGAGGCTTGTTTGGGTTTCCCATTCGCGTGTCACATCTAGACCCTAGGCTTGGGTTATGACACTAATACCTTCTCAAAGTGGAAATTAGAACCCAACCTATTTTCTTTTGATTTTTAGGACTTTATTTGTTAGAGACTTAAAAATTTTATAAGTTTTCTTAATTTCTTTAAGAAAAAAATTACGTGACGACTCTGTTTTTCTTTTCTTCGAAAATTGATTTTTTCTTAAATTAACTAAGTTATTTTTAAAAAGATCTTTTCCTAAAATAGTCATTTTCACAATTAACTGAAATAACGACTCTGCTGGGGATTTAATTAGATTCTAACCATTAAATTTGATTTATTTGACTAACTATTTGAAATTTTAATTTTTTCTTATATGCTTTTTATTTATTTAAATTCAGATATTTAATTAATATTGTATTTCATGGAATTTTTTGAATATTACCTTTTGTATTTAAAAGAATGATTTTGCGAACCCGCAACCAAATTTTTAAATACTTTAATACTTTTCTAAAAAAGTGGCAATTTATTAGCTTGTGATGCGTCCAATCATTGCCATAATTTCCAACTCAAATTGTCCGCTTGGGTCCCTTGTATTTTCAAATATTCACTCTTAGTCCACCTAGAGTAGAGCAAAATCAAAACATTGTAAGTGCATTGGCCTAAGACGACCTAACACGTAAGGCGTGTTGGATCCATTAGATATACCACTTTGAGTCCAAAGTGGCCCCAGCTCAAATGGATGATCATGTTTATGTGTTTAAAATTTAAAGGTTGTATACGCTATTTGACAAACCATTGTCCCTAGGGTTGGGAGTTTATTTTAATAACTTAGTTTAGTCAAAGTTGGATCTTCACGAGGTATTACTTCATCCAAAGACGTTCGACAATGCCAAGAAGTCCAAGAAGAAGAAATCTTTCACGAAGGCTTAGTGTAGAGTTATGCCCCTGTGTAGGTCTGATTTTTGTATTCACTTTTCCCTATTATATATTCCCATCAGTTTATTTATAAAACTTGAAATATATTTCTAGGGAAATGGAACGTTTCAAATGGTACTCCATCCTTCAAATCGCTAGGCCTACCCTTGGAATAAACGGTCACAAATATATATTAGGATGCGCTATATTTCATTTATGTGCTAAATGCTATATAATTTTCTTTATTTGTGTTGTTTGGCGTATGTGTTTAAATACATATGTTTTTCTTCAAACATGATTGGTCCATTACTCCATTCCCAAAGTTTTTGAACCCACTAAGTATATAAATTCAAATTTTGGGGGTCTTTCTAGAATACGCTTTGAGACGATTGTCAAGAAACGTCTAAAATCACTCCTTCTCTTCAATTGGGTCATCATTGAAATCCATGTTGACCTTGTTATTTACGAAAAAAATATTTTTCATACCAAAATAGCCGAAGTTATCAACTACCCCACCAGTTTCAAATCAAATTTTAGAACATCTTTATACTCAGTTAACCTTTCAAAAATCAACTTGTGAACGTTTTATTGAAATCATAATTTACCCATTTCAGTCCATTAAATGATCAAATTTTGCCCATTTGGTCATCTTTTTTAGAACCTCCCATTCCTTGGATTTTGGACTAAATTGTTTAGGCAAAACAACTGGTATTTATAACTTTGATTAATTATGATTAATGGACTAACCCTTTCACTTTTTGAGTTTTTTTTCCGTTTACATAAGGAGAGACTGATTTATGTTGGTAATCAAAGTTGTTGACTTCATTAAAACAAAATGATTTTCAATATCCGCTGGCAGAACATTCATACTTTACATGGTCTAAGGTCAAGAAAGTTGCTACAGACTCATAACTTCTTATCTGGAACTATGTTTGACCTGATTCCTGCTTCAACATGATACGTAGGCGCACGCCGGCTCAGTCATATTCCCCATACAATTTCTGTATTCCTTTACAGTGGAAACTAGGGCATAAACTGATTTCAAAATTCCTTAAAAGAGGACTTTCTCCAGCAAGTCAGAGTTAGAGTCACATTAAAGTTGCAACTAGGGTAGATTTTTTAAGGTTTTCCTAAAAAATCAATCAAAAACTACAAGAGAGTTAAGACTCCTTCTATGTTCTAAACTGGGGAAGAATTTTTGAAGAGGGTCCTCGAAAATTCTCTCAAACTTATGTTTCAAGACGAATACAATGTTCAAATCAAATGGCAGACCAATATTAAGATGACAAGGCAAAACCAACATGGATTAGTCTCTGAAAGCTAAGAATATTTCTTTGGGTACAGTAACTATGAAGTCATAAGGCATCATTAGACCTACAATGGCCTCGTCATGATTCAGATGATTTCTACTATTACTCATTTCCTAAATTTATTCTCATTACTATATTCATTTTCTAAATTTTTTCGTTCTATTGTGATTTATAACACGTTTTCTTAATGATATAGATAACATAGCCTGACACAATGGGCAAGATTATGTGATTTCAACCGGGCCAATACAAACAACTCCATCTTTCAACTTATCTTCTGTTATATTATCTATTTTGACAAGTTAACTTTGTTACTACTTAGATTTGAACTCCACATGTATCGTTGCTACAATTGAAGGAAATGTTTTTTTAAAAAAATCATCTCAAATTTTGAAGAGTCAAGCAAGATGTTCACAAGAAAAGGACATAAGTTAATTTTTTAAAGATGTTATTACATATGCTAAGGAATTCTGACACCAAGAATTCAATTGGACAATCCATCTATTATTTTTATTCTATCTTGACAAATTTAGTCCTTCGTTATTCTATCTTCTTTTCTTTTGGTGGCAAATCTTAGGTTCTTTGCAAATTCTACTAAGTTTCAGAAAATATGGAGTATCACTTCCTTCAATGTGACACATTAAAATTATTATTGGATCATCACCTCCTTCAGCGTGACACGTTAATTTATTATTGGATCGTCACCTCCTTCAGTGCGTGACACGTTAATTCATTATTAGATCGTCACCTCCTTCAGAGCGTGACACGTTAATTTATTATTAGAGTGTCACCTTCTTCAGCGTGACACATTAAAATTATCATTAGACTGTCACCTCCTTCAGCGTGACACGTTAATTTATTATTGGGTTGTCACCTCTTTCAACGTGATACGTTAATTTATTATTGGACTGTCACCTCCTTCAGTGTGATACGTTAATTTATTATTGGATCATCACTTCCTCCAGTAAGAGATGTTAATTTATTGTTGGATCGTCTTAGTATAACATGTTAATTTATTATTGCATCGTCATCTCCTTCAGTATGATACATTGATTTATTTTTGGATCGTGTTCTCCTTCAGTATGACACGTTAATTTATCATTGGATCGTCATCTCCTTCAGTTGACACATTAATTTATCATTGGATCGTCATCTCCTTTAGTATGACACATTAAATCGGGTTTGCACAAATTATATTTATATTTATGTTTCATTTACTACTAATGCTTTTTCATATCTACAATACATAAGCGTGGACTACATTAGAAAGGATGCAGCATAATGTGAAACTTTTTCTTAGGAGCAAACTGGGACATAGTCTGAAGAGAAATGTCAAACTCTTTCGATACGAGCTGACGAGCGACTCCCACCACAATCCAACCACACCCCTTTCAGAAGGCATGTGGGTATTTCTTTGGGTTCGTTGGTATTAATTTCGCACCTAAATGATTGCAAGTCTCACCAGACACAACTTTTCTAATATGAGTGACGATTCATCAGGATTTTGAAAATTATGTTTGTGTAAGTTCTTAATTAGGGGTGTGAAGTAGGTCACATTCACAGTTAAGAGGATGCAAGTCAGTTTTCATAATTAGACTTATTTGTTGCTCTTCTCGAACCAAAGGTTATTTTAGCATAAGAGATTTTCTTTTCAATCGATCGAGTCAAACTATAAGCAACTTGATTCCTAAGTCCAAGGATATGTAGGCCGGATCAATGTTGAAAACTCATCTGTATTCTAAGGATTGTTCTTAACTTTATTCCCAAGCATTTCGATTTCTCCATAATCCGATATTGGGATAGCTTTTGAATACTTTAAAAGTCGTGCGTAAAATCAACCGTCATGAACTACAAATGGCAAGAATTCTTATGTTACCTGAGATATGTAGGAAACCTAATACCAAGGTTCGGTCATAATTCCTCAGAATTCTTACCGCTCATCATTTAAATACGATGAATGAGTGGACGGACAAAATTGGATTTGTCAACTTCATTTGCCTCAGATCTCTTTCATCGACCCAAGCCAAATGAGGGGTAGCTGTTAATACCTAATTCTGACCCTCCGCATTATAAATTAATTATCGAGCTTCTTTATTTTTTAACAATTTGAAATAATTTTTTGAAAGTCATTCCAAAAGATTTTTAATTGTTTGAGTTTAATTGTAAATTATTTTTTTTAAAAAAATTAATTAGCTATTAGTTGAGTTAATTATTTTATCTCATTAATTTTAAGAAGCTCTTTAATCAATTTATATTGATTCGCCTTATAGCCGAAATCAACCAACTAATCTAATTTGGTTAGTTTTTAAATTCTAAAATTGGCCACGAGTACAATATAAATGGTTAAATTTTCAATTAAATTTCACCCTCTTTTGTCATAATTTTGGACCCAATTTAAGTCCAGTTTGGACCAATTTTCATCCCAATCAACCCACAACTCGACCCACTCCTCTTTAACTCTAATCAACCATCACATGTAATACATACATACATACATACATATATACATACATACATACATACATACATACATACATATATATATATATATTAAAAAAATCCACACGCTTTCTCTTTTTTCCCATTTTGCTCCTTCACGTGTCCCATTGCTTCTCCTTCGTCCTCCTCATCTCCAAAATCGACAGCAACCAAATGGCTAGCAAACGTCCAAATGACTTCAACGTCAATTCATCCAGGTGTCTTCATCTCACCCTGTCCCTCGTCCTTGGTCGCGAAATCAATGGATGAGATTATTAATCCGTTGAAAAGATCCTCAACAAATTCGAATTCCAAGTTCAAGTTCCAAACTTCCATCGAGTTTTTCTCCTAATTTCATTCATTTTTTCTTCTATAAATATGTACTCTCTGTCCATTGAAAAGGGATTTGTTTGACTTTACATGGATTTTTTCGGCCGCCCCTCAAGAAAAACACACAATTTCTACCGTTCCTTATAATTCTAGAAGTCAGAAATACAAAACAATGATTAAAATTTCGTTCTTCTATTTTTTCAAGCTCGTAGTAGCCGAGGTGGTGTCGCTCAGGTTCGTCATCATTAGTTCGCTACCTAGAGAAAGTGGTACATGTGTTCTATCTTATTCTAGTGCCCTTTTTATATGGGTTGATGCTTATGTATCTATTTTATGTGATGCATGTGAATGTCGAGCCTTTCTTGACTACTTCCTTCCATATGATCGAGTTCTTGGTTAGTTGACCTAGCCTTGGTCTGTCCTTGGGGAAAAAGGATGCTGGTTGCAGGCTTTTGGAAGCGAGGATGAAGGTTGTATACACTAATTATATATGATAGACGGTTGGTGCATACATCAGTATAAGTGTGCTAAAAGCCTAGAATTTCAGTGGTAGCAATCTAGGAGACCCCAAATGTTAAGCTTGCAGGAATTAGAATGCGCTGAAAAGGCCTGTATATTGCAGCAACAATCCTTTGACAGAAATGGGCCAAAAGCCCAAACTCTCCTTCCTTTTTATTTGTTTTTTTATTTACTTGTGCCTATTTGAATTTTAACATTTTTCCGTTAATTTAACTTAATTAAATTCCCATGACAAACCTTTTGTGTTAATTTATTTTTCTAAATGATTTCATGTTCTTTTATAGTCTTAGTCATTTTTCAGCAAAGTGAATTCACTTAAGTTCTTCAAAAAGTGGTCAAGCTGTTCTCTTATTTTAAAATTAATTTTTTTTCGTAAATTTTGCTTATTTAAACTTTTTATAGTATTGATTTCCCTTTTCGAAAATATAACTTTTACTTCAAACCTTTTTAGTTAGTTAGTTGATACTTCCTTTAAAAATCACTTAGTTTATTTTACTTGGATATTTTTAAGTTTTATTAGTTTTAAATTATTTTTCTTGGAAATTAGTCAATTAAGATTTAAATCATCGGCCAACCGCATGTTAGCAGCCACTTTGAATGCTAGTACCTTCTCAGAGTGGAAATTAGAACCGAACCATTTTCTTCGATTTTTAGGACCTTTTCTGTTAGAGTCTTACAAATTTTATAAGTTTTCTTAATTTCTTTTTTAAAAAAATTAAGTGGCAACTCTGTTTACCTTTTCTTGGAGAATTGATTTTTTCTTAAAATAATTTAGTTAAGTTTTAAACAAACTTTTTCCTAAAATAGCCATTTTCACAATTAACTGCTCTCCGTGGTAATTTCAAAATAAAATTTCAAGTCTCATTTTATTGAGATATTTTTGATAATTTGACTCATCCTCAAGGTTTTGAAAGATATTTATGCCCCCTTTACACTCCTAAACATTTCATATACTAATTCTAGTCCCTCATTCAAGCTTTACACTTAGTTTATTCCATTACCCTTAAGACTTTCTCTCCAAGTCATTCCTTCAAAGGATTCAAGTTATGGATTTATTGTGCTGCCAAGATCAAGTTTAATTCATCTTAATCTTCTCAAATTCTTCAATGTATGTGGTATTGATTCAAGATTCCCTTTCAATCATGAAAACCCAAAAATCTATTTATTTAATTTCATGATTTCTAAGTATGAATTGCAAATAGGTCTCTTAAGTGGGTTATAATTCGTTGAAATTGAGCTATGGGTTGAACTTAATTATTGATTTTATGATGATTTTAATCTTATTATTATGATTTACATTGATCTTATAAAGAATTGAACATGCACGTCCCTTTAATTTATGAATCTATGCAAGTGTAAATTCAACAATGTTTTAATTGTTGATTTCGTCATGGATTTATTATGATTTTATTTATTATGATGTTTTAATTATGAATTCCTAATACCCATGTTGTTTCTTCATTCCTCATGGCATATTCATGCATGAACAAGTATTTTCATGAAATTTATGATGTGAGTTAATACCTAATCTTGATTATTACTATGATTTCAGCAAGTATGATTATGAGATGTCGTATGATCACATAATGTCTATGATATGAATTTTAAGCATTATGGGTGAGGATTCACCAACATGTACAAGTATGAATGAGCTATTCCTATGCATGAAAGTATGAGAAAAAGTATGATTTGACTTTTTAGGCCAAGTATGCATGATTATGATATGATTTGTTTTTTTATTCCAACTATGCATGATTATGAAGTATGTTTTGGCTTTTAAAACCAAGTGTGCATGATTATGTTTTGAAAAGACATATCTTCCCATTTCAAGCATGTATATATATATATATGTATATGTATTTCTGTGGGATAATTACTTAGCATGTAAGTTCTGAACTTGGTATGACCTTAATGGTGCTTGAAAATTGGTTCTAGAAAGTTTTTGACCAAGGTAACCATTTCCTTATCTTATCTTTTTTTCTTTACACCTTATGGGCACCTACACGGTCCATGTGGCTCATTAAGGGCTGTGCGAAAGGGCCTTGAGATGGTCCTTGGCCTTGTGTGTCACGCCCCGAGAGGGTACCCTGGATGTGACCGGCACTCAGAGACTATTACTAGTGCCCAAGCGAACCACTTGGCCTCATCATATTCACTCATTCATACATTCTACTAATCAGCGGAAGATATAAGAAAGTAAATGGACACATCTCATCTAATCTCAAAATAATATTATATATGGAAAGGCTAGTAGAATGAAACTAGCTCAACAAGTCTTAACATCAACATTCGACTCTAGTCTATGAAACCTCTATCACTATCAAGTGGTGCCAATGACAGATCCATGGCTACCTCAATCAAAATAAAGCTAATAAGTGTCTAACTCTAAGGCAAGATGAAATAAATATAATGAATCCTCTAAAGTAAGGGAGGTTCACCAATCAGCTGAACGTCTCAAATCCTCAATGATGTGCTTGTTGACGATCTCCAAATCTTGTATCTACATCATGAAATGATGCAATCCCAGAGGGGTACGTCAGTACGCGAAATGTACTGGTATGTAAAATAGCTGAATGAAATTGAAAATGGTAGAATAATATAGAAACAACAATCAACATCAAGGATAGTAAAAATCATCATGTCAAATGTCTATCTAAAGCAAAAATAAAGGGTAGACAAGTGACCCATAAACCAATCAACTGATCAATAAAATCAGACTCATCTCAAAAGGACTCATCTCATCTCAACTCATCTCATCTCATCTCATCTCATTTCATCTCGACTCAAATTACTCATTTTGGGAACTTTCTGGGAGTTTCCTTTAACCGACAACAACCACTTATGAGCCAGGGTTGTACAACAATCATGTTGATGTTGCCATAGCCGTTCTGCAGGTATGGAACGAATATGATCCACAAGGAATCTAGAAGATCAACTGGTCAAGTCCTATTGTTTCAGGACAATAAGGTGAGGACCTGTCCGACTATAACAGACTTAATCCACAAAATGAAAACTTGTCCGACTCTAACAAACTTAGCCCTCAAGTTAGCCCTCAAGATAGGGACTCTAACGAACTTATTCCACTCCTATTCTTGGCAACGTAGTTAATGAGTGTGAGTTGAACTTGCTCTTGTCGTTACTCATTTCGGTGCTCGATAATCCTCCAAAAACTCAATGCTCATAAGACTCCTCATCTCAATTCAATTATCTCAAAGTTAGCCTCATAGAGACTCTCAATATCTCATTAACTCAAACTCTACACCCTCTATTGATTTCAGGGACTCATTTAAGAACTCAAAGACTCAAATCATCATTTAGAAAAAGTCATTTAGACATAACATCAAGAACGCAATTGTGAAGATTCATAGGATCATCAAGCTCAAATAACTCAACCTCATACTCACATCAAGATCTCCATCAACATACGCATGCCAAGCTCTGGACTCCGTCCCTAAGTTCATTCATGCATGCTTTCAAAAGTTAACATATAGGGTTTATACAATATCTTATGAAAAATATCCAATTCAAGAAAAACAAGTTTATGATGACAATCAACATATGAAAATATATATAATAAATATAATTTCTCAAGAAAATAATCAAGAATCATGTATGTAGACTCAAGAACTTTCAACTCACTTCTAAGACCATCTAAGGGGCACATGAGAGAACAATCCCATGCTTTCGTTTAGCCTTACATACCTGGAATAATGCTCTTCAAATCACCCATCAAGAATTCTCCAATCTCACGTTCTTCTTTCTTCTCTCTCAAGCCCTAACTTTCAAGTGCTGTGAAGAAGGACTTAGAATGGGGTTTTTCACCCTATTTACTCATCAAAATGACCTAAATAGGTCGTGTTTGAAGTTTAAGAGAGGTTGGGGAAAGTCCAGAATGCCCCTCAAAAAATTTAAAATTTTAAACTTTGGTGAAACAGGTTTGGATAACAGGTCCGCGACGCGGACCTGTCGCGTACCTCTGAAATTTCAAAAGTTCAATCCTATCTAAAAGTTGAGGAAAAATATAAGTGTGGGTCCGCATCGCGATCCTGTCGCATACCCTCACTATTTTTGGCCAAATTGCGAAAAATTATTTTTAGACTTGGTTGCTCTTAAATTGGGTCAAGACCATTTTTTGACTCAATTTTTTACACTGATCGCAAATCCGGTATCAAATTTCCCATTGGAGCTTTGGAAGATGCATTACGTACACGTCTCCGTTCTAGGGGTATTTTGGTAATTTTACTGGGTGTTACATTATGTGTAGAGTGTTGGCTTTAACTTTGGAGTTATGACTAAGGTTCACACAACATGAACCCCACACAGTATGTGTGGTACTTTATGGATAGTGTGGTGGCTTGTGTGAGTGGCCTTGGCCTTGGAAACCACATTTTGGCAAGGCTTATACCATATGAACCTCTCAAGGATCGTATAACCCCTTCATGGTCCGTATGGGCCTGTATGGGCGTTGATGTAAAATTTCTAAGTATGGAATCACTGTCTCAGTACTTCGTCAGTGGAATTTTGGTTAAGTGTGGCTTCACGGAAGGCCACACGGTCCGCATGCCTTCAAATGGTCCATGTGGCCTTAGTGTGGGACCCCTGGCAATATTTTTATATCTGTCTCATTAATGACATTTTTATAATTATGGCTACTCCTAAGGGTCTTTTGTGACTTTCTTGAAACGATCCTAAAAAGTGCCCGAAAATGTGCCTCGAAAGTAGCCCGAATTGTAATTTTCATATATCTCAAAATCCGTGCGTGATATCAAAAATCCAACTTCATATTCTTTTTAAGGGGCAAAATTTAGTTGGAAAAGGGTCTAACTCCGATTTTAGAGCAAACAATTCACAATTTCAATTTTTGAAATGTTGATTTCCAGTGAGTGGTGCGTGTTTGTGGCGTGACGCACCCCTGTGTAGTTATTGCACAGTTTTTCTTGTCCAGTCCAAGGCTTTGAGGTCTTAGGCCTAAGCCTTCCCACACGTAAAAGTACCTATACTTAGCTTTATTTCACCCTAATATCATTCAAGACATTCCCAAATACTCCCTCAAACACTTAGACAATATTTCATCTCCTAATTTCAAGTCTCAAAACTCATCCGGATCTTAAGGTTCTCATTCAAGTTTCAAGTCTCCATCTCCAATCTTCTTCAAGGATTTTCCAAAGCCAAGATATGTGGGTTTCTTTCATGGGTTCCTTTCACCCATGATGCCCAAGCTTCCTTTGACCTAAAATTACATGTTTTAAAGTTGATTTACTCATGGATATTGCGTATTATAAATTTCACTACACACTATGTTGGGGTTTCATGAAATTATGGTTGTTTTAGCATGTTTTAAGCTATGAATCTAAGATCTATTATGAGATTTGATGAAGGGCTTTGATGTATATTGCTTGAGGGTGTTACTAAGTATCTATTGATTGTTTTACATTGAATTTTCTAGCATGATTTCACTCTTGAATTGCATGGTTTTACACTAGCACTACACACCCACCAAGTCTTTGATAAAATGTCCGGATTAAGGTTCTTGAGTTATTGATAGCCTATTGCATGGTTTATGAGTCAAGTAGCTTATGGTGATGAAAGGAATATATATGTGTGTTTAAATCATATAAAGCACCTATAGTATTTCAATTGAAGTGTTGGGCTCTCATGTTGGTTGTGTTCTTGGGAATGGTTGATGAGTTATGGAGTCCTTATGCTAAGGTTTATGCTCTTGTGAATTGTGAAGCCTA